>RSEH01000135.1:0-128287 GCA_006503475.1 Stentor roeselii
AAGGAAAGGCAGAGATTTAAGAGAAATATTAACATTTATTAAAGTTTTTATTGTTTTCTTAGAATATTTGTTTTTTTATGCATTTAGGATTGATTAACTGCCTGTTTTATGTAAGTTTAAAGATAATTGGATTTTAATTTCATTGATTTTATGAATGGGAAATTTGTTATTTGTTGGAAATTTTTAAAAGTTTTTTATGGCGAGTAGATTTTTTTCAATGCAGGTTTTATTTTTTATACTCGGAAATGGTTGAAAAATAATAGTTACTGTTAAAAAAATATTGGGTTTATTTTTGTATTATTCACCTTACGCTGTAATCAGGTTGATTAATATTTTTATCAATCAGTGCGTTGTGTTATTATTCCCATAATTCAGAATTACAAGAAAAATTCTAGATTCAATGAAACTTAGTTTATTAAATAATCTTGAATATAGAGTTAAATAATCTTAAAAATAAAAAGATTAAATTAGTTCTTATTATTAATTGAACTCAATCCTACTTTTGCTTTAAGTCTTCAAGATTTTAAGATGAACTCAACAAATTATTTTCTAATCTTGAGCAAAGAATAAATATTGGTAATGAAAAAGTTCATCTAATATTCGATAGAAAAAATTAAGCTAATTGATGTTTTTGAAATAATAGAATTTTTAAGATTTCTGCCAGTTATTTTGATTAATCATAACGTTTTATAACTACTGATGGAAAATAAATGAAATTAATTTATTTGTATTTAATTTGCTAACTCCATAGCCATTCAGAGAATACAAAGAATGGTATTATTATAAAAAGGTAATGATTTCAAGTAAGTTTAACAAATTTGTATTTTTTATATGAAGTTATTAGTAATTAATCTGAAACCATCAATTATTACATGATGTTTCCAAAAATGCTCTATTACTGATCTATTACCTAACTTCTTGAACAATATTATTCATTCACTTAATTACCCCATAAATCCTTTAAACCCAAACCAAAAATCATTCAACTCCCAATAAAACTATAATCAATATCAATAATTTATCAATAACAAAACCATTCCAAGAACTCTCTGATATTCCCTACTAAAATCCCTAATATTATCTAATAATCCATGGATCACAACCACTTTCCCGGCACACACAACATTGAAATCGAAATCGAGGACCACCACAATCAAGCAGTGAACAGTCGAACAATGCAAGACCCTCAACGTCTCCGTAAAAACATTTCACTTATTCTGATTTTGTTGCTTGTCTTCATGCTCGTCTTCGTACTTCTTATTCAGGACGTCGCCATCGCTGCAGTTCTCGGGTCTGCTGATAAACAATGCGAGAACATTGAAAGGTAAGGACTAAGAAGAAGCTGGTTGATCATCTGGGCAGTCATTAATTCAATCAGCAGTCTCATCGCTTTTCCTGTTAAAAAATTCGTCTTTGATGGCAAAGGGGATAAAAAAGGATGCCCTACTCTTTGGAAAGTTCTTTATTTTCTGCTTGTTTTGTTTAACTTCAGCTGGATTGTCGTCGGTAGTGTTGTCTTGTTTAATGACTTTGAGTGCAAGGAGGATAGTTATAATATCTATGCTATTATGCTTGCTATTCTTGTCATTTCTTATATTTGCATCGGGATTTTCTTTTTAACTTGCTGTGCTGCTGTTATTTTTGGAGTCGGGTTTTTGTCTAAATTGAGGAATAAAGGACAGAAACATTAAATAGGATTGATTTTTTAGTGGGTAATGATTAAAAGTTTATGGCTTGGTATTTAGTGGAATGTTGGTTTTGATGATAGAAATTTTCTGTTTGTTTTTAGATGTAGTTCTTTCTGTTTTAGTTATTATATAAGGTACAATATCAGATGAATTTTGTAATTTTTATTAAATTCTTATCGACTTAGATCTTGAGATGAAATAATTTATTAAAAACTTTACTCAATCTCTTAACTTTAGAAATCCCAACAATGTTAAACATGAAAAACTAATCAACCTCTAATACCTTCACTACTTTAAAATAACATATTACATTAAAAAGTCTCATCAAGCTTCTTCAAAGAATACCTTTTCTTATTCGTAGCAGTAAATGCCGACCTAAGTTTCTGTATTTCAAAATTATCACTTTTTTTCATAACAGAGATTTCATTCTTCTTATTCTTGAAGTCCTCAGCCATCTGCTTGATCCTCAAGTGCTCTTCAATGATTTTCGTCCTGAACTTGGCCTTATTTTCAAGAGCAGTTGAGTAATTCGCGCTATGATGTTCGAACCTGCTGAAGTTTTTCTGTTTTTTCGCTTTCATCGCTTCTTCGAACCTGTTCTTGATCTCATTGAACATCCGGGTCTTTTCATTTACCCGACTCTCGATTTTTTCGATTCTTTGGACTTCTAACTGACTCAGGCCTTCAAGTCCTCTGCTGGTTCTCACGAAACTGGTTTTTACAGTGTTTTTCATGTTTGTTGAGCACTTTTGGCACTTTTCTTGCTTTTTCAGTCTTTTTTGTTCTAGTTCTACTGATTTTTCGATCATTTTAAAAAGGTTTTCCTCGTTTTTTCTGTTCGTGTCTTCTAAGGACCTGCAGAAAATTTTGTCAACTTTTTCGTTGTTTTCTTTGGCGTTGGAGATTTTTTTCTGGATGTTTTCTTCGTATTTTAAAAGTCTTTTCTGAACTTTTTGCTCTACTTCTTGGACGGAATTTTCTATTTCTTTAGCCTGTGCTTTGTAAAGTGAATGATTTTGAGTCATTTTCAGGTACTCATCATCAACTTTTTTCCTAATTTTTTCCTGCTGTTGTTTCATAAGTGACACAACTCTTTTCTGATTTTCCTGACTTAAAGTTTCAAGTCTTTTTTTCAATTTATCCCCAAAATTTTTGAAGTTTTCTTCAAGATTTTCATTAATTTTCTTTTTTTTCTGTAGTATTTTATTTCGATAATCTTCATTATTATTTGCATGTTTTCCCAAAGCCTCTTCTCGTTTAACCTGTTTTTCCATTGTTTTTTTATCCTTTTCCATGACTTTTCTAAGAAGTTCCTCCGCTTTTTTCTTTTCCTCAGCCTTAAGAACCTCAAGCCGTTTGATGACTTCGACACTTTTATTGAATTTCTTCCTAGTTTTTTCAATATTGTACTGAATCAAGTCATCAGGTTTATGAAAAACCGAAGAATTTTCAATGATAATAGAAGAGTTCATAGATTTCGTTGAAGAAGTAGGAATATCAAGTGACTTGTAAAGAGAAGTTAAACTAGGAGTGACTGTTTATCCCTTACATTCAATATTTTTTGCGACATCCGCAGCGACTTTCAAGATTTTCGCAAGTCTTCTTTCTTCATAATGCACGAATCGATAAGTCCCTGTACTTGAAGGAGTCCCCTTCGCTGAAAACACGAAAAAGTCTTTTGGATGCAAGTCAGTCATGTTGATGCCCAAATGACTGCAACAAGCTGTCAAGTCTTCAGAGTAGTTTTCAGACAATAAGTCCAAAAGTCTATCAGCCTGGTTCCGCTTAATCGTGTGCTTCGTGATAGGACAATCCATTTATTCAGTCTAATTTTTCATTAAAGTTGATGACAACTTGCCCTGGTACAGCCAAGGCGACATCGACCTTCGTAGCTCTTTAGGGTATTTTTTTGAGTAGTCAAAGACAAACGAAGGAAAACCCAGGATTTTTGGATTGACTTTTAAAAAATTCTTTACTTTTCGACTTGGTTTCAAAGTACTTCTTGCACGACTTGAGGATTTGCATGGACTCAGCAAAGGACTTGTCGGGGATTCAGGCTTTTTAAAAGAAATCTCGACTTCTTTGAAGATAACTGACGGGATGTCTTTAGATAAGGAACTTGTCAGGTCTTTTATTTTTAGAGCTGTTTTCGTTAGTTTTGGTTTTTTCACTTTGAGTTTAGAGGACTTCGGAAGAAAGTTCACTGATGGGAAGATTTCTGCTTTTTTTTCGAAAACTGTGCCTGGAATGACTACTAAATGTGATCTGACCCATGGAAATTCAGTAGGCCTGGGTGGACTTTGACGGTGATTTCGAGTATAATATTTTTCCATAATATAAGAGTTAAAGTTGAGACCAAAATAGTGATAAAGACAGTTGAAAGAAAGCAATGTTCCAACTAGAATGTAAAAAAACTTTTTAAGTAATTTTTATTGATAAGCAACACCATGATAATATAATAATTCAATCAAAACGAATTCTCAAGAATTTAAATTCAAAGAGAAATCCACCACGAATCCATTAAACTTAATAATGATTTATTTTCCTTCGCGATCCTTTTCCAGTCCGAACCTGCTCTACCTCGGTCTTGGCGAAATGGGTCATCACATTGCAGGTTTCTTCAGCGAGCGCTTTCCTACTACAGTCTGGAACCGTACCTATTCAAAGACCCTTCTTCACGAATCTTTATTCAAAACCCGCGGATTGACCGGCTCGAATCCATTCATTCACGATATCTCGAAAGTAGACCTAATTTTTACATGTTTGCCCACTTCGATTGAAGTAGAAACCTTTGTGGATCTTTTTATTTCAACCAACCCGCAACGGAAAGAATCTCTTGTCTGGGTCGACAACACCTCTGGACTTCCAACTCATTCTAAAAAAATCTCTGAAAAGCTCGCTGCCGCTCGCGTTGGGTTCATCGACGCTCCGGTCAGTGGAGGACGCGTCGGGTCAGCCAACGGGACTTTAGCTGTCATGGTCGGGGGCAAGTCTGAGCATTTTTTAAGGGCTGAGCCAGTCTTAAAGACTATTGCGAAGTCTTTGCTTCACATTGGAGAAGAAGTGGGAAGTGCTCATGCTGTTAAGAGTTATAACAACTTGCTTTATGGATGCAACCTTGTTATGTCTATGAAAATCGCTCAATCGATTAAAAAAGGAGGAATGATGGAAAAAGGGTTGAAGAGTATTGTTGGTGCTTCGGGAGGGTCTTCTGCTATTGATAGAGTTCATCAATTTGAAGCTAATGATTTGAAGATTGGGTATAGATTCAAAACTTGCTTGCTTTTAAAGGATATGAATATTGCTTTTGAACAATTGGCACTTGGGCCTGAGGATCCAATTTTAGAGATTTTTAAGGATTTTTATCGAATTTTTCATGATGGTGCGCAGGTTGATTGGGAAGAGCATGATGTTTTTGATATTTATCATTTCATTGATAAAAGTAGGGAATGATAATATTAGCGTAAGTTTTGAATCAAATTTTTGGTTTTAGTTGGGATTGGAATATTTGATTTAATTGATTTCAAGGAAATTATTTGAATCGACTGTCTGATAAACGTTATAAATGTTATCAGCAATTTTTACTTCTTTCATATTCAACTTAATAGAAATCTGAATTCTCTTAAATAATTTCAATTTTCCCAACACATTCTCTTAGACCTCTCTCAAGTATCTAATTATCCTAATAATTTAATATTCATAATCAAATCAACCATTCTAAGTTCCTTTAAATTCAACCAGCCTTTCAATTATCTGTAAGAAAATAATGAAATAAACTTCTAAAAGCTTCAAAATTTCCATAAAAAGTTTTATAATCCCAATTTCATAAAAATGATTTCAAGTCTACAATATTTAAGTATCCAAAATCACCAACTTCCAGAAAAAATCATATAAAAAACTCTTCTCGTCTATAAACCCAACAAATTCAATAAATTTTCTTCATCATCTAATTAAATATTCTCTTTGTAAATCCAGTTAATAAAAATAATGAACAGCGGGAACCTGGCGAGCTCAGATCAAAATGAAGAAGAAAAAATCGACAAGTCCCTAAGAAGAATGAAACCAATCCAAAGAAAAGACGCTGAGCCTGCTTCGCCAACTGAATCTCTGCATACTGATTCAGAAGATGATGAGGAGTAGGTCTAAGTTAATAATTTTAGAGATTGACTTGTCAAGATGACTGGTTCACTTTCACTCATCCAGTGAAAGTCTCAGAAAAATCGAATATAAACCTGATTCTTTTCCACCGACCCAAAACCTTAACTTTTCTCGAAACTTGACTTATCTTCTTCAAAATTCCTAAACTTGTTGATCTTTTCTCATAGTTAAACATTTCTGACTTCAAACTAATAAATCATCTTTTGTTATCCAGAAATTTACCTATATTAACTAAGTTTCAAAACATTCAAACAAATGAAGGTATTCCCAGATCAACAACCTAAAGTCCGTTATCAGCTGCTCTGGCGAAAAGTGATTAAAAAGGTGATTCTTAACCAAAAGATCATAAAACTGCTGAGATCTTCAATAACACCCGGAACAGAAGACCTGGACGAAAAAATCCGGCGATCATCAGGCCTGGCGAAATCTAAAAGTCAAGTCGTGGTTCCTTTTGGGCTCATCTTGCCAAGAACCTTACTGAAAGAAATCTGGAACCTCTTCATCGGTTTTTTGCTGATTTACTCGGCACTGGTCGTGCCCTTCACGAATTCTTTTTACGATCTTCAGTCAGGAGACATTCTATTGAACCTGGACATCCTGATAGACATTTCGTTCATCATTGATTTTATTATAAGTCTCAATACCGCTTATTACAATGAAGAAAACGTTTTAATATTATCAAGGAAGTCAATTTTCCTTAATTATCTGAAAAATGGACTGGTTATCGACCTTTTTTCCAGTTTTCCTTTTAGTCTATTTGATGCGACTTCAACCGGGTACTCAAAATTTTTACGTATTTTAAGACTTCGAGCTCTGACGAAACTTTTAAAACTTTCTAAGATTTTCAAGATAGTCGGTAAAAAAGACCATTCAATCATAAAAAACTTGCAAGATCTGTTTAGTTTTTCTCATAGTTCAATGAGAATCATTAAATTTATTGGAGTTTTGGCTCTTTGCATTCATTTCACTGCTTGTGTCTGGCACCTTTTAGCGAAACTTGATGATTACGGGCCTGAGACCTGGGTGGTCCGCTCTGGACACCTTGACGACCCTGCATACAGGAAGTACCTGGTCTCTCTTTACTGGACCTTCGTTACACTTGCCACTATCGGCTATGGGGACATCACTCCTTTCACTATGAAAGAAAAGCTTTTCAGCGTATTTTGGATGATGTTCGCTCTTTACTTCCTTTCTTTTTCAATCAGCAGTCTCAGTTCAGTACTTTCTCAGATTGACTTGAAAAAAAACCTGGTACGTCAAAAAATGGCCTTCATCGACGACTTCTCAAAAGAAGTGAATCTGTCGAAAAGACTGAAAAAAGAACTGCAAAAAATGCTGATTCACAGTATTGATCGGTTTAACTATTCTTATGATGACCGGGCTAAGTTGATCAGTGAGTTTCCGAATGACTTGAAGCTGGAAATCGCGAATATGATGCAGAAGGGAAAAGTGGCACGATTGGACCTTTTTCAAAACGAAGATGACAACTTGTTACTCGAGGTCCTGCCACTTATGCAGAACTTAAACCTGACAGGGTGTCAGTCAGTTTACTCTTACGGCGAAAGTTCCACTAAAATTTTCTTTATTCTCAAAGGACGGGTTCACTTTTTACTGAAAAACGAAACAACAGTTTTTCAGGTCTTTTCGGAAAAAGGGTACTTTGGAGATTTAGAAGTGATTCATGGAATCCCCAGAATGAACTCAGCAGTGACTGCCACTGAATGTCGCTTCATCGTCCTAGGCTTGGACTTGATTAAAAGGATTCAAAAGAACTACCCGATTTTTTACCATAAGATGAAAAGTGCTGCAAAGTACAGATATTTAATCTCGAAAAGGGCAAAAGTCGAGATGAAAGCCTTGTCTAAGCTAAGAAGAGATGAAATTATCACAAAGAAAGAATTTGGCAAGATCAGAGAAATCATTCGAAGGAAAACACTCGCTGTTGACTTAAAGAAAAAAATCATGGCAAATAAAATGATTCAGAAAAGTCATGCAAGGGAAAGTCTGAGACTCACGAATGACTTTTTGATGGAAATTCGAGATGACCTTGAACGAAACCGCTTTTTAATTGAGAAACTTAGAAGAATTAAAGCGAAAAGTCCTTAATGTATTGATTAGTGCTTTTTTAATAGCTTATGACGCAACTCGAAGTACTTTTTCGATGAGACATGTGAAGGGCTGAGAGAATTTGAAATGTTTTTACTTGATTTCGCTTCTTGCATGACTTTCTTGATCTTTGCCTGATAACTGATCTTTTCTTTACCCTCTGCACCTTTCATGTCGCGACTTTCTCTTACTTCCTTAGCTAAACGACTTGGATTCCTCTGAAGTTCCCTCAAGCTTCCCCCAGAGCCTTTCTTAGACTTAACAGGTGTCAAAAAGCTTCCTTGAAAACCTTCTTCTTTATGAAGAACAGACCGGGACCTGACCCCAAAGTTCTCAAAGTGCTCGATTTCTTGTTTCAGCCATTTGGTCTTCGAGGCCTTATGCCAGGACTCAGTTAAGACCTTGTTTTGCATGAAGTCTTTCATGTTTTTTTCCTGTTTTTCTCTTTCAAATCTTTCAAACATTTCCAAATTTTTCCTTTTTTCAGCCTCGATTTTTTCAAGTTTTTCTGAATGGACTTGGAAGTGTTTTGACCGAATTTGTTCTTCCAGGTCTTGCTTTACTTGAGACTTTAAAGACTTCTGCCTTTCTTTCCTTTGGTCTTCGGGAGTATGGGGAAGGTTTGGGTATCCGTTAAAAAAAGAAGGTTTTTTACTTTCAAGTCGCTCTTGAGCAGCTTTTTGATGCTTTTCCTTGATTTGACTGAGTAGGTCTAAAGCGTAGGCCTTTTTGTCAGGACTTTTACGTGGGGGTAGGTTGAGAGAAGTCATGTGCGGGGCAAGGGGAGATTGCTGTTCAAGTAGTTTTTCGAGGGAGTCAATAAGAAGGGCTTGTTCATGAAGCAAGGCCTGGCTTTGTAGGTCTTTGGCTGTCTTTTTATTTGGCGAAAACATGAAAATATAAAGATATTCAGTTGGCTCTTTATCGATAATAAAAATGAAATCTTCCTTTCATTCCACCAACAACAGCCAGTTCCAGTCAATCACTTCAAAAAGCAGTAGTAGTTCAATCACTTCGATTTTACGTGATTCGTCACCTAATCGACCTAAAAAGAAAAACAATGTGCGCTTTGAAGACTCGCCAACTGTTTCAGTCTATTCAGAAGCAAGTCCTGCTGATGTGCGCTCCTCAGCAAGTCCATCAAGTCAAACAGCCTCCAAGTCTCCTTCCCCGGCTAAGCCTTGCACGGCTTTTCGTTCTACTCTGGAAAAAAAGCCGTCGAGTCCTTCTCCATTAAAGCGATCTCCAGTGAAACTGCTTCCGAGTCCTGAGTCTCGAAATGATTCTGAAGAAAAAAAAAATACTCCGAAGGTTATCAACTACTCTTTTCGAAACCAAGGATTTTATGATAAATTGAACAGGTTCTACTCAAAAGACTCTAAAGACTCAAAAGACTCAGCGCCTAAAGAACCAGAAAGAATTTTCATAAAACTTAACCCTCAAGCCTTCGAGTCACCTGAGGTGAAAGTGATCCATCTTCGCCCTTGCTCAAGTCAAAACTGCCGTAACAAGAGCCGTGAGGGTAAAAAGCGCCTTCGAGGTGCAAACATCTTAAACTAATAATAATTTTTCGCTAGGCTAAGCGCGAACTAATAGAGTAAGAGTACCTTTTACATGACCTCTTGCAATGCAGGTGTTCAGCGATGACCCAAGTATTCATAGGAACTTCAATTTCGCAAACAGGCTCTCGAATACAATAGTTCACATTTTGACTTTCACTTGTATCCAACATCACGCAATTATCACGTCCGGCATTATAAAGCACGATACTTACGCCATTTTCATGTTTAACAGTATAAATGCTCACCCCTCCCAATTTGCTCGCGGATTCTCCGCGAGCCTTACAGATTTCACTCCAAGTCTTCAGATAAACCTCATCATTATTAGGAGCCTGTGTGATTCTCAAGTTATTCGTCGTGGAGTGTAATGAAAGTACCACCGCTCTTGACTCAACCGAGTACAAACTCTCATCATACCCAAGTCGTGTAAGCCACTGTCTAATCATAGGTTCTTTATACTGTCCAAGTGCAACATAGAACATTTCATAAAATCCCTGCAAAGTGAGTCCTTCATCTGTAGAGGTGTATTTATTTCTAATCACACTGTAAAACTGCCGCTCATCACAAGGTAACCCGATTCGAGACATGAAGTCAAGGAACTGGCTACAGTTCATCACCTGGTCCAAGTCGCTGTCGTATTTACGGAAGATGTCGCGAAGGGTACTTTTGAAGATCGGGTCAAATTCGCCTGAGTCACTCAAAAGTGGCATCTCAGGAAGTCGCCCCTCTGGGCGGAAGACGCTTCCACCGGAGACTGGAACGAGAAGGTAACGGCCTGGCTGAAGACGTGCCTCGATTTGACGTTCACGCTCTTGGTTTGTCACTTGGCTGTACTGGACTAAACCGTAACCGTCTTCTAGAATTGCTAGGCCTAAGTCGAGGTAAGGGCGAAAACGCTCTACGCCTACTGATCGCTCGTCTTCTTGGTGAAGTTCTACTACTATTTGGGATTCTTCGAATAGATCTAGAATGAAGTAGTCTGATGGCATTGCACCGTATAATGCGTTTACTTTTATTAAGGTCTTTTTACGCTCTTCTAAGGTGTAACCTAAATGGCCGACTACGATTCTTTGGAAGTTCTTTATGAAGTCTTCGAAAGTCATCCAGAAGGCACCGTCGTTTTTGTCGAATATTGGATGGAAGTACTGTTTGAACTCGGGTGTCCATTCTCGGGAGTTGTCGCTCCACGCACCGTTCCACTCGAATGACCCCCAAGGATTCCTAAGATTAACCAATTTGACTCCTCTAAGTTCTCCAACCCCAATAACAGTATAATAATGCGAAGCAACAATACCAGCATCTTCAGAAGCCTTACTAGAAGTAGCAGCAAGCATGCACTGACTAGTAGAATGCCAAGTTTTCATATCCCTCCAAAACTCTCCACTATCAATTTTTTCCCGAATCTTGTTAAAATAAAAGGTAAAAGCAGGACATCCCGTTAAATCCTCAAATGACTCTTGGGCCATTCCTCCCTTAAGTGCAAGATACGACCCATGAAGTTTCGCATAAGCTTTTTCCAAAATAATAACCCAAAGTTCATTTCCATTATTCCTGCTAAATACCGGTTCTTTAGAAGCCTTACTACAAGGAATAAGGTCATCAACAGTGACAGTCTGCCATTCTCCATCTTTGCAGAGTCTAAGTCTATAGAAATTATGCTCGTTGTACTCAGCGTTTTGAAAGAGTTTCGTGATATACAAGGGCTTCGTTGCCAATGCACATAAAGTGCACATTAACCAGCAGTCTCCAAGTTCTCCTTGTTGAATGTCGCTGTTGTCGATGCCTCCTTCGAAGACATGAATTTGTCCCTTGAGGAACTCTGAAGGCCTTAGCCAGACCACAGGTCCAGAAACGCGAAACTGGGAGTCTCCATATAAGGAAGAAAGCCCTGGCGGGAAGTAAGGGTCGGTGAAGTGCAAGTTGTTCAGAAGACTGCTCAGGTACTCGATTCGCACATGGTCGATCGGGACTGACTGGATTTCATTTCGGATTTTCTGAAGGTCGAGCGACATTATTATTAGAATGAAACTGAATTGGTTATAATGAGCAGGTTAAATGAAAGTTTTATTAAAAACCTGGTTGAAACTTATAACTCACTTGGAAAACTTGAGTTTTTTATCGCTGGGTATTGCTCTGCAATCACTTCGGTCTCTGCTGATATTATTTTGAAGTTCTTGTCAAAGGTTTCTATACTTCAAGACCCTGCTGATCGGCAAGACATTCACTCGACTCTCATGATTGGAAAGTTGGGAAAGGCGAAAAGTCTTTTACATCAGTTGAATTCTCAGAACTTTAGCCAGTTCAGAAGCTTTTTATTTAATGTTCCGAAAGATATCTGTAAAAAGTGTGGAAATCCTGCAGCTGATAAGGAAATCGAGTATTTAGAGTGCTGTGCTGACTTGTTTCATAAGGAATGTATTAAAAATTTCATTCATGAACAAATTCAGTTGAAGATTTACCCGATTACTTGTCCTGCGTGTCCGAAAGAAATCTCTTCAGAGTACATAAAGATTAAAATTAGTGAGTTGGACTATGAAAATTATGTCAGAAATGAAATTTCTCATGCTATTGAAACCTTTGAATGCCCTGTCCCTACCTGCAAACACATCATTTCTTATAGCATTGAGACTAATCAGTTTAAGGTTCAGTGTGGAAAATGCTTGAATTTTGCTTGCTTGAATTGTGGGGTCAAGTTTCATGAAAATTTGACATGTGATGAGTATCTTTCTATTAAAAACAGGAAGTGCGAATTTTGTGGACTTATGATGAAAAGAACTGGATTGAAAATATTTTGTGTTTGTTCGGCTGTTGTTTGTGGAATATGCTCTTTTCCTAGTAATCTTTGTAAGTGTAAATTTAGAAAGGGGGGGTAATAATTGAATGGTTTAATGGTTTTAGGTTTATTAGTTGGGTGATGATTTGATGATCGATTATTTTATGTAATTGGAGATCATAGAATTGATAATGAGGATAAATTATTGAAAATTTAGTATTATCTGTTTAATAGAAAATAAAAAAATTTAATATAAATTCAAGGCTTTTTATAATTTTTACTATTAAAGACTGGCAGCCTTGGAGGAAATAAAATTATATTTATATAAGGTATTTATTTTTAAGTATCCTTAGATATTGTTTGTATTGATCAATCCCTTGAAAAATCTAAAAAATCACTAACGTTATTTTTATATCTAAAGTTTGAAATATCTTACTTAGTCAAATTTTCTAAAGAATAATTAAGTTTAGTCTATTAATCCCTTTTCTTAAATCAAAGGGGTAACTCTTTTCCTCTAAATAAACTAAATTCTTTTAATATGATTGATTATCTAGCAATTTATTACAGCTGAAAGTCTTGTTTGTGAACCTTGTTCGAATTGGAAAAATTTAATAATCTGCCTGATGATTACTTTAATAGAAGCTATAAATTTAAGACTGATGATTTTATTTGTTATTATTCTTAAGGTATGAGTAAACTTAGAATATTATGAGACTGTAAAACAAGAAATTTTGATTTTTACTGATCTAATTGATGAAAATTTCTGAGCTAAACCACAAATTTGATTAATGAATTGACTAGCAGTATGAAATTCTTGATTTTCTTTTGATTTTATAGGTGGTTTAAAATAATTATCTAGTTTTAAAGGACTTCAACCATCAGCCCACCTAAATCATTTGATAAAAGATTACTTGTTTGAAAATTTAAGATTAGCTATATACTTGGTATTAGTCGCAAATGAAATTTCCTATGAATCTTAATATTTTCTTAGATTAATAAAATTTCTTTAACATAAAACTCGCGATTTAGTCAAAGATTAAATACAACTATCTAATAAACACCTAATAAAAGAATTAATAATTAAGGTCATAAAATGTATGATGTAGAAGCCAGGTACCAAAGACTTGAGGATGAAGGCTCATCTCTGAGTCTCGATCACAAAAAGCTTAGATCAGCTTTTATTCCTTATCTTGAAGGAGATCCTGCGAAGGGGATTGAAGAACTCCAAAAAATCGGACTTGAGAATATCGAGAAAAGTTTAAGGACAAATTTCGAACTAGGGATTAAAGACGACTTGCATATCTCTGAACGAGTAAAGTTATTCGGGTCAAACAAACCCCAGAAAAATGCTCTATGCTCATATTTCAGTGGTTTTCCAAAATCAAAACAAGCAGTGGCCTTAAGTCTTATATTCATTTTAACTGTGTGCTATATAGTTTTGATAAACTTAGAAAATGATTCAAGCGACCTGCATTATGAGGCTTATGGATTGCTTGTAATCGTTATTGCAAGTTTATTAATCTGCTTCTTTCAATTAATTCAAAATCGGGTATCTAATAATTTGAATCAAGTGCAGATATTTAAAGTAAAGAGAAATTGCACAATCCTAGAAATAAGCTCCGAAGATCTTCTAGCTGGTGATTTGATGTTACTTGAAATAGGCAACATAGTTCCATGTTACGGCTTAGTTGTCGACTCTTCAAACCTCTCATGTAAAGAATCATCTAAAACTGTCTCCAAAGCGCCCCTTACATTCTTCTTCTCCACTAAATACTCCGCTGCCCCATCCGATTCAACTCAGCCTTCTCCATTTCTGCTGATGAACACTATCGTGAGTGAAGGATTCGGCGAGATCATAGTCACAGGATTCGAAGATTTTTTGCCGAAATCTAAAAAATCAGAAAAAAATCCTTCATCATCAAAGCCAATAAACAAGCTCAGCAAAATCATCAACAAAATAAGAATTTATTCAATATTCTTCATTTTTGCCGCTTTACTCACCAGGTTCTTGATAAGACTGTCCACATACGAAGAATTAAGAATAGAAATCACGTATGAACTAATCGAAATAGCTTGCTTTATTCTCGCAGTTTCAACAATTGTATTTTCTCAGACTCCATTCTTCTTTCAAGTAAAATCTGAGTGCGAGACTATTCAAAAGCTTCTTGGTGAGAACTGTCTTGTGAAAAAGATGGAGGTTTTAAAAGCTCTGAAAAAAGTTAGATGTGTCTGCTTTGATAAAACAAATACTTTAACACATGAGTTCATGGAAGTTCAGCATATGGGCTGCTTTGATTCTAAGGAAAAGTTTGAAGTTAGAGATTCTTTTGAATTGATTTCGATTTTAAAGTCAAATCAGTGTTTTTATATGTTTATTAAAGAAGCTGTTTGTCTTGCTACTGGCGCGATGATTGGGTCTGGTAGCAACTCTGGAATTGGGTTTCGACGAGAACAGCACCTTATCAGGATGATCCATAAAGTTGATGGGAACTCGCAGGATTATCTTAGTTTAAGGAATCATGCTAAGGATAGAGTGATAAAGATAAATGAATTTAGCTCTAGCAGGAAAAGATCTAGCACAGTTATTCAGACTAATGAAGGGAGATATCGAGTGATTGTTATCTCGGATACTGAAGAAATTTTGAAATCATGCAGCAGGTTTCTTGATGTTAATTTGAAGACCCATCAACTTTCTACTAATGAAGAAAATGAAATTGCAGGATCGTTTAAAATTTTAAAAAGTGAAGGGCAGAGATTTTCAATTGTCACATATCGAGACTTTGAAGACGAATCCTTAATCGACTCAAAAGACGAAAAAGATTTTCCAATACTCGAATCAGAAAATCTCACATTCGCCGGATATTTCGCTTATTCCCAAGTTCCAAAACCAAATGCTTCCGAAACAATAAAAAACCTTCAATCCGCTGGAATCCATTCAAAACTCTTTACAGGAGACAACAAAGAAAACGCTGAATACATTGCTAACAGTTTAGGATTATCGAAGAACCCAAACATGTCAATAGATGGTCGAGGATTTTCCATGAAAGTTGAACTTGCAGTAGACTCAAAAGGTTCAAAAGTTATAAAAAACATGACAAATTTTGAAGAAATTTTTGAAAAAATTGATGTTTTTTATAGATTTAATCCTGATGAAAAATTTATCTTGGTTAAAGGGATCAAAGAACTTGGATACCCTGTTGCTGTTGTTGGAGATGGTAGTAATGATGCACCTGCTTTAATCGGGGCTGATGCCGGTTTTGCTATGGCGATTTGTGGAAGTGATATTGCGAAAGAAGCTGCTTCAGTGATTATTTTAGATGACTCGGTTTGGGCTGTTTTTAAGGCATTTAGATTGGTTCAGTGCTTGTATGCTAAGGTTAGAAGTGTTAAGGTTTTCATGAAAATTCATTGGTTGGTTGTAGGTTTTAGTTGCTTTATTGCAGCTGCGATTATTCAACAGACTTTGTTTTCACCTGCTCAGGTACTTTTTACCTTTTTTTTGTTGGATTTCGCAGCTGTTCAGGTTTTTGGGGATTTAAGGCCATCTAGGAAGCTGAAGCGTGAAAGTGTGAAATTCACTAAATATCTATTATTCCAAACACTAGCACAATTATTTATTTTGCTTATTTTCACCTTCATCGGTGAGTACCTAGTGCTGGAATTCGACTCAAGTAGGACTTCATGTGTAAATCCTTCAAACGAAGGATACATTTGTTCAGGAAGATTTTACAAAATTAACGGTGAATATGACTACATCCATTATTATGCAGAATATGGGCCAAGCAGACACTTCACCTTTATTTTTAATCTTTTCTTCTTCATGCAGGTGTTCAATATGCTGAACATGACAAGGTCAAGAAAAAGGGTCTATAAGTTCAACAAGATGACTTTGAAAACTCTCTTTGTTCTAGTGTTGACTTTGGCAGTTCAAGTTATTGCCACTCAGTTTCTGAATTTTTACCTGAATGTGAATGAAAATGGACTGAGCATAGTGCAGTGGAGTCTTTGTGTGGGGTACGCAGCAGTTCCAGTTCTTTTGGATATTTTATACTGCTTAGTATTTAGGCGCTAGTTAAAATAAGTTAGTATAATTGAAGGAATTCCAAAAATTATAGAAAAAGATTGGATTGTTAGGGAAAATTCATTAAATTTCTGGGGTGGTTAAATTTTGTTGAAGGATTTTTTTAGTTATAGAACAGGAAATAACTTTAAATAATCATTAGAAATATTAAAGATTCTATCAATCAAAATAAATTCGATGCAAGTTCACAAATTCATTTACTTTTTCAGTTTATAATCTAAGACCTAAAACTTAACCCAACTCTTACAGATCTATAATCACAATACAAACCATCATCCCAATAATAATATAAACAATCCTCTAAACAAAATCAAATCAAAAAGATCTTTAAATTCAATCCAAAAACTATCTACCTAATAAATCAAAAAGATCTTAAACTCAATCAAAACCCTTAAAATTCAATCCATAAACTATCTACCTAATAAATCTTCTCAATCTGCTGCACAGCAGCTTTTAACTTATAAACCAAATCCGCAAGTTGCGCCCTGGTGCAAGTAAAAGCGAATTCCTCAAACTCTCCCTTCAAATCCTGAACAACAGGTTTAACAACAATAGCCGGAGCATGTAATTTCCTAATTCCAGAAGTAGACACTTCATGCACAGTTTTCCAATTAACATCAACAAGTCTATCAAGTGCATTTCCAGCTCTAATTTTCGGTAAACTATGAAAAGCATTTTGAAAGTCATGAGAAAACTCTTCAGGAAAGCCGATATTATTGAGAACTTCGACGATTTTATTGAGAGAATAGTTACTTGCAAGTAAGATTTGAAGAACAGTGTAAACTTCGCATTCAGTCCGGTCTTCAGTTTTGTCTCCTTTGATGAGAAGTTTGAGGACCTTGCGGCAGGTGTCAAGAGTGACTGACTGTGACCTGAGGTGCTCCAGGGTTGATGAAGGGATGATTTGGTTCATTTATATTACTAAGGGTTTAACTGCGACAGTAAACTCATGGCTTGACTGCGGATTTCTTCGAAGGTCATCGGGTAAGTCGTTTCTTCTATCGGCAGGTCTTCAATGTCGTAAGTGCTCACTGGCGCTTTTGACTCTTTTGTCTCTTTTGGCTCTTGAAGATGCTTTTTCTTTCCTAGTCCTGAAAGTAAGGACTCGATTAGCTCTTCTAGTTTGTTTAGATGAACGATCACGTTTGTTGAGTTTAAAGATGGGTCTTCTATTATGTCGAAGGACTCTGCTTTTAGATTGAGGGATTCTAGTTGTTTTATCATTTTTAAAACGTTTGGAGAGATTTTCTCGATTTGACCTTCTTGGCTGTCTTTGATGGTCAGACAGTCTTTTGACATTTTTTCGATTTTCATGACTTCTTTTTCGATTTTAGTTAAAATCGCAGTTTTTTTAGCCTCTTTGCTTTGACTTCCTTCAGAGACTTTTTTCATCATTTCATTTGTTTTTTTGACGTTTCTCTCAATATTCTCGATTTTTTCAGAAATTCTTAAAAAGTTACTTCGTAGGTCTTTTTCTTGCTCACAACTGTCGATGAAGCTCTTGACAGCGACGGTGAAACTTCCGGTATTGATGACGTTTCTCATCACCTCTAAGGTTTCTTCAAGTCCGAACATTTTTTCACGATAGTCGTCGATTTCTTTTTCTTTGTCACGGACTTTAATGCTCCATTTTTTGTGCATTTCTTTCAAAACTCGGATGTTTTCGGCTAGTTCTGAGTATGGCGTTCGGGGTCGTTTGAAACCGGATGGAGTTACTGAATTTGACTCTTTTTTGAATATTTCTTCTAGTTTAGAGACACGGTCGTTTATGTTCATTCGCGTTGATGTGAAACTTGAGTTCAGCTTTTCTATTCGCGTTCTGTGGGCTGATGCTAGTTTATGGTTAGCTTCACTAAAATTTTGAAATTCTTTAGTTTTCGTCTGTATCGATTGCAAGTTACTAGTCAAAGCATTTAACTCACGATGAGCTCCAGATGCATTTCTCCTAATAATCTGAATCTGTTCCCTCAAGTTTTCATTTTCTTTACGTAGCTTTCCGTATTTGACTTTCAAATTATTCAGTTTCCTCTCATAGTTCTCGATTTGTTTATAATTCTTATCAGAAGGTTTCCACCTCAAAGTATCTTTCAAGTAAGTTTTAGTATCACTGAGTTCCTTTTTAGCTGATTTGATGAAATTATCAAGTTCTTCCGACCTTCGGCATTCAAGTTCATATTCCAACAGAAACTTTTCAGCTTCATCTTTAGCTTTAACGTCCATAGTAGTATCTTTCGACAGAAGATTCTGATACTCTTTAAGCAGCTTGAGTTGGTCTTCTTGTTGTGTCATTTCTGAATATTGGTTATAAATGATGGAGTTTCCGATGTACTCATTTGGAGTAAAATGTTTGAAGTTTTCAAAACAAGGAAATTTGCTTTTTTCCGGAGACTCTTCAGGAACTCTAAGCATTTTCGATTATCCTTACAAAAACCATCACTTTATAGAAAAATCGAATGATTACCAAGAATGTGAAGCAGATGATTCCAGCTTACTTTCAATAAATCGACTTGAAGTCCACTGTTCATCTGAAACTCGTGCATATTTAACAGCAGCAATCGACAAATCAATAAAATTTTTCAAAGTCCATCGTGAGCCAGGGGAAGAAGGAAGTCGCTACACAGGTAAAATTGACAGTTCACTAGAAGGTGTTCATGAATGCACAATAAACAGTTTGTCCTTCTGCTCTACAAATTCAAGTTTTATCTCATCAGACGACTTGAATCTTTACCTTTGGGACCTAAGCCGTCGTGATCAAGTTTTCCATTTGGTGAGTCACAAGCAGACAGTGCAAGAAATCGATGAAGTGATAACATCTTCTAAGTTTCACCCAAGTCATTCTTATGAATTCCTCTGGACCAGTACAAACGGCACTATTCGTGTCGGTGACTTGAGAACAAAGCTGATAATGGACAAACCTACTCAATCTTTTAAATACTCCTCAAGTTCAGCTTGGCTTTATGAAGACCTGGTGAAAAGTATCTCATATGCTGAGTTCTGTAAAGAACATTGCTCTATTGTCGCTCGAGATTATTTCACTGTAAAGTTCTGGGATGTTAGAAATTCTTCTTCACCTTACCTCGTCACTGATATCGTCGAGGATAAGAACTTGACTATGAGGGAGGTCTATGAAAGTCAAGTCATTTATTTGGACTTTGAAGTTAAAGATTGTTTTGACTCAGAATTTGTAGTGACTGGAGGAAAAGGAGAGATTTTAATGATATCTAGAAATAATGGAAATATTCAAAGGCTTGAAGCTCTCACTCATGAGTTTGTGGTGCATGTTGATGTGAATGAAGAAGGGGTTGCCGCGTATGCGGCAACGAATTGTTTAGGGCTTTGTAGAGTTCATGTTTAAGTAAAATTTGTGTTAGTTAGAGTTAAGGCTTCAGACATGAACAAAAAATTTTTTTCCATTCACTCGGCCTGGTGACTGAAAGTTCGAAAACTGATGAGCCGTTTAAGAACTTTTGACTTGAACCCACCATCAAATTAAACGATTTTTGGACTAGGACTGAAAAAAACATCTGATTTTTTTTGTTTTCGGCAAGGATTTCATTGTCGTTTATCAGGATTTTTAAACTGTTTTTTAACTCTTTGGTGGAAAACTCGTAGTTTTTGCCGATGAAGAACTGGGAAAGGTTGGAACAGTTCACGAGGAATAAAAAGTTTTTTTTTGAATTGAAGACTGGAGGTTTTAATATCATCAGATATTTTGAATAAATTGTGAAACGGGAAAAAATGTTGTAGGTGGATGAAGGGAAGGAGTAGTCTTCGTGGATTTTAGATAAGCAATTTTCGCAGTAGAGGTTTTCCCAGATTACTTCGGTGTAGAAACCTTTGGGGGTTATTTGGAATTTACTGTTGATCCACTGGTCGAAACAATTTAAGTGGATGAAACCCATGCCTCCTGAACATTTACAAGGGTTGAAGAATGGATCTTCAGGAGTATCACTTGTTTCCAAACAAATTCTACAGAAATTTTCACTATAATGTAAAATATCAGGATTACTGGTCAAACTATTAAGGCTCATTCTATCCAGTGTTGGTTTGAAAGGAGAAAAACAGGCATCAAAAATAGATTTTTCAAAGTTAGTCACACAATTATCAGTAAATCCAGAAACTCTCTTCAAAATCATGACTGAACCAAAAACCTGAAAAGTGTCTCCCTGAGCAAGTCTGAAAACATTTGAACTTTTCTTTCCAACAACCATCCAAAAATCATCAGAATAAGAAAGAATCTTCGTTTCTTGATGTTTAAACTCGAACCCATCATTAATTTTCTTTATTTTCGCCACTTTTCTAAAGTTCCCACAAGAAATTTCATTGTTTTCTAAAGGTAATACCTGAAATTCTCTTTCAAGTTTCATGATAACAACAGTTTGATCCCAGACCTGTTGTCTAATGACAGATCCTTCTTTCCAGTTCTTTTTGTTGAAATCTTTAATTTTCAGATGTAAAGAAAACATTTATATCTCCTAACTATTCATTATCCTTAAAGTGAACTTGTATATCAGTAGTAAATGCGCAGTTATGAGCTTTTTTCCCTCCACTAAGACTAACGTTCTTATAAAAATACTGATCCTTTAAAATTTTATGCTTTTTTTCCAGGTCAAGAGTGACTTTAAAATTTTTCGGGTAATATTTCAAAATCATGACCATTAAAAATATCGACAAATGTTCAACTACCACAAAAACCTTCCATCGTCCTTCAAGTGGCAAGTCAAAAATATTCGCTGTGAAGATCATCAAGGCCGTATTGGTGACGACTCCAACAATAGACAAAAAGTGGATCACATCTTCCCAGACTCCAATATTTTCAGCTTGTCTTGGGAAGGGTCTTTTGAAGAGAGTGAAGAATTTAAAAGCGTCTCCTTTGATTTCTAACACGTTGAAGACCCAGTAAATAATAGGGCCTAAAGGGAAGGCTACACAAAAGAAGATGATGTACCCGAGGTTCATGACTACTTCGAGGTACTCGTTTAAAATGACTAGTGTTTCTTGCTTGCCTTGACGTTCGGCTGATGAGATGTCTAAACGCGCTTGTTGACCTTGTTGGACCATTTTTTGGACTTTTTCTTCTTCGCTCTTCCAGAGAGAACGGGCTTTTAGAACAGGTGAACCGATTTCGATCACGTTGAATATCATATTCAGACCGAACATCACCCAGAGGTTGTAGTTTAGTTCTTTCATGCAGTTGTTGTTATCGCAACCGTCCCAGTGCTCCTTTATGAATGCGATGTAATAAAGACTGATGAAGTAGTTTACGAACTGGTAACCTACTTTCTTTACTATCAATCCGTTCTCGTATTCAGTCTCAGTCTTATGATTTTCCCAGTCGTTCAACCTCACCGCCATGGCATCGTAAACCAAGTTCATAACATAAATCTGAAGAGTATTCAAAGTCGCAATCAACATCGGTCCCCACCCTCTTTCTCCCCCTTTAATAAGCAAAGCTCTATAAAAAAACAATGACAAAGTAAAAGCAACAACAAGTCCAACCATAAAAAAAGTACTTAAACTTGTCACTATCTGTCTCTGTATCTTTATTTTACGATCAAAAACCTTTTCAAGTTCTCCAGTCACCGAGTTTCTCACAAGTTTCCCTAAAAACTGTTCTCTTTCAATTTCTTTTAATTTACACCCACGAGTTCCAAACTTTAAAGAAAGAAGATTCGACTTTCGCTGCCATTTTATCTGAAACATTGCACACCATAAGCAAACAAGTAAGGCAAAGGCGAGTTCGACCCATCTGTAATAAACTCCTTCGTGATCTGAGCCCCAAAACCACCCGATGAGCCAGACAAGGATTCCCAAGATTCCTAGAAGAAGAAGTTCTTTTGCGTAGAACTCAAGCCAGATGAAGTAAAGACAAAGCTTTTCACCGAAGTAGTCTCTTAGTTTTGATATGTCGAGACTTTTAAGATTGAAGGATAAGAGATGATCTTTTAGAGAGGTTAGATCTTCTTGGTTGTGAAGAGGGTAAAAGTCGATTAGGATCTTGTATTTTACTAAAGCTTCTATTTTTATGTGACCACGGATTATTTCTTCCATTAAGTGAATCCGGTCCACATCCCTCAACAACTTTCCATTAAATCTCTGATAAATCTCAACTTTCTTCGCTTCAAAGGGTACATACGGCATATTCTCCTGAACAATCTCATTATCACCAAGTTCCTTCTTAACCCTCATCAAAAAGCAGGTACTTTCAGCTTCCCTCAACAAAACATCATCATCATACTGCACCTTGCAAAATATTTCATCATTATCCCTGCTCCTAAAGCAATAAGTCCCCATTCCACAATGTTGATGCAAGATCTCAACAACAGCTTCTCTCATTTTTTCCAATACCGAAAACCAGTCACTATCCTTCATCATGTAAAGTTCATTCAAAGAGGGCATCGCAGAAGGATTTTCAAACTTTTCAATAGAATCTTTTCCGAAGACTTCCTGTAAGATCTCAGACAACCCTTCAACTTTTTTGCTTTTGTGGCTTTCATCAGCTTTGTTGAAATGCAAAACGAGCAAAAACATTATAAACTATTTTAAACTATGTCTGGAGACCCTTCTCAATACATAAGAAATCGTGAAGAGACTTTAGAAAGTTCTTCAGCGAGTTTAGATGATTCTCATGAAGAGCAGATGGTTCCTTATAAAGGGAAATACTCGGCTGAAAGACTCATGATGATGCTTGATAAGGAACGTTTGGAGGCACTTGAAGAAGAGTTTAATGAACATCCTGATGGAATTGAATTGCATAATTTTATTTGGCTTATGAAGTGCGCCATGACTGTCGCTCCTGAGGAAAAAGCTGACTTGGTACTTGGACTTTATTATTTGTTTCAAGAAATTGATATTAATGGAGATGAGCATATGGAATGGTCCGAGTTTACTCAGTATATTATTGATGCTGTTATGGGCCAACAGACCAAAGAACGTTCAGAAGACAAAGACCTGACCCCAGCTGAAATAATGGAATTAGCCCATTCACACAAGTCTCGAAGATACCAGCTTTCCAAGTTGATTGACCGTAACTTCCACGGCGGTTTCTTGAAGCAAGTGACTTATCACCAGGCCTTAGACTTAGTAAGTGTCGTTGAGATGGGTTCTGACTCAGTGAAGTTATTCAACACGTTATCAGAGTTAAAAGTGACAATAACTCCTAAATACAAGACAAACGGCTTCGTCCTTTCAATGGCTTACTCCGAACGTGAGTATTTGATGGTCCTGGCTTCGAGTGACCGTCGTTTTTATTGTTATGAAAAAGAAAATAACAGTTATCGCTTTTTGAACTCCTTTCAAACAAATTATATTCATCTTATTATTTGGAACTTTGAACTTAATAATGTTTGGGCTACTGCTTGTGATGATTTCTCAGTTAGGTGCTGGGATATGCGGAAAGGAGAGGAAATTTGTAGGTTTTTAGGACATTCACAAACTATTCTAGATGCTGTTGAGATCAAGAATCCTTTTTGTTTTGCTACTGCTTCACTTGATGGAATGATTTTTTTGTGGGATTTGAATGAGAGAAGGAGTCTTGGAACTCTTAGTGGAAAACATGTTAGAGGCGTGAGATCAATCGACTACAGTTCAGAATACGGAGGTAACATCGTAAGTGTCGGTTACGAGCGAGACATCCACGTATGGAGTCCAGAAGTGACATTATCCAAATGTTACACAGGTAAGCTAGAAGGACACAACTGTCCTGTGGTAAGTTGCAAGTTCTTCAAAGGCCGTCCGATCTGCGTATCAGTCGACGAAAAGTGCAACACAAGAATTTGGGACATCCGGCAACTGACCTGTCTACAAATCATAACTCACGACAAAGGAAAAATCGAGGTATCAAAGTTAGTCACAATCACAAAGCACGACAAGTTCATCATCGCAGGGCGAAGACTTATCTGGTACGAGCTGTTAAAAGACTCTCTTCTAAAAAACAACTATAAAGACGTAAACCCTATTTATGCAGACTTCAACACTTATTACTTACAATTCGTAGTTCTTACTAAATTTGACATGCGGGTTTACGACTGTATCAATGGAAAACTTCGGAAAATTTACACGGATATGCAAGACCCTCGCACTGAATCAGAACTAAGCGCAATGGTACTTGACCACCGTCATCGAATCAGCATCATTGGGGATAATTCAGGGTCGATTAGAGCTTATAACTTCGCAAATGGTGCACTGATGAAAAAGATCAACAATGAAATAAAAGAAAATATTTTCGCTTCAGATGAAGAAGAAGCTGAAACTGAAGAAGTAAAAAAAAAAGCAGATGATTGGAATTCTGAGATTTCTGCACTTTTTTTTTGTAATGAAGATAAAATTTTAATCGCTTCTAGTTGGGACTCGAGTATTATGGTTTATGATATGAAGGATATTGAAGAGGTTAATTTGTTGAGGATTATGAAAGGTGGACATGCAGGTTCTGACATAACCTGCATTACTTATTCACCTTTTCTTTCTTTAGTCGCTTCTGGGTCGAGTAATGGAATAGTCTCGGTTTGGGATTTTGAAATAGGAAAATTAGAAGGATCTGTTTTTGGACATAAACGCGACATCACCTGCATCGCTTTTTTAGAACCTTACCCAGCGATGTTAACTTGTTCTTTAGACGGAATGATTTGCTTGTGGAATGTGAAACCTAGTTTAGGAAAACAAGGATTTCGTTGCATTGGACGTTTTAAAAACATGTCCTGGAGTGGTTCACTTGATGAAAAAACTCCGATTACAGTAGCGGCTAATGTGATTAGCACCTGCAAAGGCATTCGACGTATTAAGCGAAAAAAGTACATCAGGCAAAAAATCATCGACCCGAAACATAACCAAGAAAAAAATTGTCAAACTTTTAAAACTCGAGAAGGCGAAAAACTCGTTGAAAGCGATGAAGAAAGTCTTTATGAATGGGTTGAAGACCCGGTGAATGAAGTGATGGAAGACCCTTTCTCAAAAGAAGTCCGAGAACGTTCTTTTGTTTACATTGCTGACTCGAAAGGCTTCGTCAAAATCTGGTCCTTTGAAGGTCTTTTATTGAAGAAAAAGATAGAAAAACTTGATAGAATGGCAAGAGACAAGGCTTCTTATAACCCGAGAAGAAAAGATATAAAAAATGCAGAGTCTGATGTGAAGTACTGGAGAAAAGAACTGGAAAATGAAGACTTTCCGATTATTGTGGATTCTGAGATTGATGTATTGGTTAGAGAATGGAAGGCACATGATGAGTTAATTATTACTCTTAGGCCTATTCTTGAACCGAAGACTGTCATGACCTGCTCACAGGACAGGTTTCTTAAAGTCTGGAGTCGGAAAGGAAACTTGATGGGAGTTATTAACTTATGCTCACCTGAAGTACCCAAAAAGTGGAAATTTCCTTATGACTGGGATGCGAAAAGACTTGCTGATATTAATAAAGTCGTTGAGGTTCTCTCACTTATTGAGGAAAAAGTTGATATTAATCCGAATTTAATACCTGCCGGACCTGCCAAGAAAAAAAAGAAATTAAAAATTCAGAAAAAGACGACTAATGTCGTTGTTAGTAAAAAAGTTAGTGCTAGTCAACCTGCTCCTTATGATTTAGAAGATTTTTATGAAGATGATTATGAAGAACCACCGGAACGACCTGGTCACTTAAATAGAAAATTAGAAGATCTTGACCCAGAATTAAAAAAACTTCTTGACGACCTTGACGAGAAAAGAAAAGCTGAATACGAAGACCTAGGCCCAAAAGATTCCAACAAAAAGCACCAAAAGCCCCGAAGAGGTTACGAAGAGCCTCGAAAGCAAGACCCAAAATCCAACAAACTTCCAAAAATCCATTCAGGAAGAGTAAAAAATAAACCATCTCATGAAAAAATCGAGCCAAACACTGCAAGACTATTAAAAAAAGAAAGTAAACAAGTGACAGACACCCACTTGCATCATAAAATCCACGAAGTTAAAAGACCTATCATCGGTGCTGCTCCCAATGGCCTTAACAGCAACTTTTTAATGAAAAAGTTAGGAAAAGCCAAGTTTAAGAAAGAATTAACCTGCGATGTTCGCTTTCAACCTGGGGAATCAGTTCGCATGTTGAACAGGGCGATTTCCACTCAGAGCTTTTTACAGTCCTCGGTCTTATCGCCTTATACGGAAGATTTGAAGACTTTGATTAAAAAGAACGAGACTGTTAAGAATTTGACGAAAAATAATCAGGTCAAAAGCAGTGAAAATTTGAATTTATTGACGCGAAGAAACTAGTCGATAGAATTATTCGGTTTTTATGTTTTCTTTATTTTCATTATTAATTAGGAAAAATTCAAATATATCACTAATGGAACCTAAGAGAAGAACTAACAATACAAAGGCTGTGGTCCATAATATTTCTACGGCTTCAGCGAAGGTAGGGGAAATTAACAGCTCGCTTCAGAGACTTTCCATTAATGAACGAGTCAGTCACACCTATACATCTGATAAAGTTGTCGGAAACGGCACTTTTGGAGTGGTCTACCAGGCAACAATAGCCGAGACAGGTGAGAAAGTAGCAATAAAAAAGGTATTCCAAGACAAGCGGTACAAGAACCGTGAATACGAGATAATGAAAGAGCTTTCACACAACAACGTAGTAGGTCTACGCCACGCGTTTTACACTCAAGGCGAGAAGCCCGACGAGGTGTTCCTAAACCTGGTGATGGAGTACTTTCCAGAGACTCTCTACCGAGTAGTGAAGAACTACGGCCGTACCCGTCAGCCTATTCCTCCAATAATAGCAAAACTTTACAGTTACCAAATTCTTCGATCACTTGGTTACATCCACGCAATGGGCGTGTGTCATCGAGACATAAAGCCTCAGAACCTTCTGGTTGACACTTCAAGTCACAAGCTGGTCTTATGCGACTTCGGCTCTGCAAAGAAGCTGGTCAGGGGCGAGCCGAATGTGGCTTACATCTGCTCCAGGTACTACAGAGCACCTGAGTTGATATTCGGCGCTACGGATTATACCACCGTGATCGATGTTTGGAGTGCTGGGTGTGTCATTGCGGAACTCTTCTTGTTTCAACCTTTGTTCCCGGGAGAAAGCGCGGTGGACCAGTTGGTTGAAATTATTAAAGTTTTGGGAACTCCGACTCGAGAACAGATATTTGAGATGAACCCGAATTATACTGAAGGAAGGTTCCCCGATATTAGACAAACACCTTGGGCAAGGGTGTTCAGGGGAAGGGCACCGGCGGATGCTATTGACTTGTTGTCTACTATGCTTGTTTATAGTCCTAATCGAAGACCTTCTGCTTATCAACTTATGGCACATCCTTTCTTTGATGAACTTAGGATGCAGGATGCTAAACTTCCTAATGGAGAACCTTTACCTCATTTGTTTAATTGGAGTGATGTTGAAGTCAAGACTCACCCTGAACTTATAAGGAACTTGACTCCGAGTTGGTTTAGTTAAGTAGAGTATTTTAGTGATTTAATCATTGAAAGTTAAAGTGTAAATTAAGAATCAAGCCTTTTCAAACTTTCTCTTATCGATGCTTGGTGACGCTTTTTTAAGTCGAAGAGTTCTAAGTTTTTAGATTCAAGTTCTTGAGTTAGTTTGGATAGTTGTTCTCGAACTGAATCGATTTCTCCTGAGTCACTTTTTGAAATAAGAACTTTGTATCTGCCAGTCAATTCAACAACAATCAACTCTACCTTTTCTATTTCCTTCTTCAATTCTTCATCTCCAAATCCAGAAGAAACATCTACTTTCTTTTTATCATGAAAACATGACCCAGACCTTGAATTTTTCATCAAGGGTTTTTTTTCATTCATGCTCTTATTTTTATCTAAAATTTTTCCTCTTTCATCATTTTTTCTAATAAGTTCACTTTCCCTCTTCTTCATTTTTTCAATCAAACATTCAAGGTTCAAAGTTTTTTTATTAGCGGCTGATTTGAATAAATCAAATTCTTTTTTAATCTGCAAGAGTTCTGAAGTAAGTTGTTCATTTTTCAACTGAAGCTCTTTATTAAAACCTTTAACTTTTTTCAGTTCATTTTTGAGAGCTTCATCATTCATCGGTTTTTGTATCATTTTTTTCAAATGCTGCATCTCTAAGGACCAGTTTTCTTTATCAATATCATATTGATCCTGAATTCTTTTAGTTTCTGATCTTGCAAAGTTGCACTGTTCCTGAAGAAATTTCACTTGTTCTTCAAGTTTCTCAACCTTAAGATTATGGGTCTGAACCGGGCTAGGCTTTCCTCTGACACTATGACTCAAAGTGGATTGATCTGATTTTAAAAACTCTTCTAGTTCGTGAAGATCCATCTCTTTTGCTGATTTCAGTTCTGGTTTATTCATAATAATCGATTATTTGAAGGAAGTTATTAATTTATGAGAATGATGCTGAATAATTGTTTCTGTTTTCTTTTAATAAGTAAATGATTTAAGTGTTATAAACGATTTAAACCTAGAAATTTATTTATGATTAGTTCTAATTTATTAAAAGAGATATTATTCGAGGAAAATTGAGAAAGTTTTTTATGTACTAAGTCATGAAAAATTAGATAATTTGAAGCCTATTAATGAATTTAATAATCTCAATGGTCTGAATGTGGTTTATTCTTTCATCTTACTTGAATAATAATGTCTCGAAGGTATTGACAAATATGAATAGGAACATGATTGCTCCTTCAGTCATTACATCAAAATCTAAATCAAATTTATGAAAAAGATTACTTCTCTTTGATATAATTAGCCAAATGGTTAACATGTTTTAAATCATGACAATTAAGTTTGGTGTTTATTTATGAAATAAATATATGAAAAAATAACCTTATTCATATTAGACTCTAGATTAATATTAGATAACTCTCTCAAGCTAATCAAGATAAGTTATATTTGATAAATATACTTAAATTCAAAAAACATAAAATAATTTCCAATCATTTTCAGTATCGAATGATTCCAGATAGAAAAATAGCCTTAGTTGACTTGAATCTTATTTAGAGTCCATTAAGAACTTGGAACTTCTGCAAAAGGATTTAAAGTTAATAAATAAATGAAATTAAGAGGTATCCTGATTCATTTACTATTATTGTCTCAATAGAAAATTGTATCTTTGGTAAAAATCTGAAAATCAGCTTCAGTAGAATAAAGCTCAATATAAAATATTGAAATCATAAAATCTCTAAAATAATTGAACCCCTTAAGATATTCATAAAGGGTTATAAGATGAGTACTTTGTTGTGAGTCTAAATGATGTAGAGAAAGTCTTTGAAATAATTAGCTTAAGCTACCTAAAGCTTTTAGTGGCTAGTGTACAAGGAGTGATTAGAAGGTCTCTTCTTAAAGCACTGGTGTCCAGTGATACGTGACGAGCTCTTCGTTTGGTTTTTTTTCCCATGAAATCCATTTTTGTCTTGTTCAGGTTGATTTTAGGAGTTACGAAGTTGTCGATACTTGTGTATCTGTCCCTCTTGGTATCATTTAAAGATGTATGAACTACTTTTGAGAGGCTTTCTTCTTGGCCAAGATCTTCATTTACATATCCAGAAGCAGCAACCATCTCACACTGACAAGGATTTTTTCCACATTCCGAGCAATTATAAGCCTTTTCAATAAGATTCATCAACTTATTCATTTTCCTAAACTCAGCATCAAATTTAAACATCTGATTCTTCCTAACATTTTTTTTAACTTTTCCAAGTTTCAGTCGATGTACTTTGACAGGTTTCAACAATCTAAAAACTTCTAAAATATTACATCGTTGTTCAAGTTCAGGGTTAAGAGGCGAAGTTGGATAATAAGAAACCTGATAATTTCCCATTGAACTACTCGGTTTACTCTGTGACAATTCAGGAAGATTCGGAGGTGAAATAAACTCTTCTCCAGCAGTTCTTTGAATCTCACAAAGACGTCTTATTCCAGGAGTTTTCGTGATTTTTCTATTTCTAAGAGGTGCCTGTTCTATATGAGCCGCATGATTTCTAATCAAAAACTGCCTGGGCTTGTTAAACACCGGGTACGAGTCAGGGTAAACCGTGAAGTCAAGACTCATGATTAATAAATGGCTGAATCATTTTTAAAGCAACTTCTTCTCAGCACTCACGGGACTCAAGAGGTAAAATCGATGATGACTCTTCTTTTTCACAAGGTAGAACAAAAAATTCTGATAGAAATGAAGCGAAAGTACTTTAAACTCGCAATGAACCAGGGAAACCCTCTGAAAAAATCTAAAAAAACAGCCATTTCCAACCAACACTTGAAACAAACCCGAGCTGCAAGTGAAGAACCAGCTGAAACTCACAGAAAAGAAGAAGAAATCCGAGTTTTTCTTCAAAAAGTCAAAAGCGAACGGCTGGAAAGGGTGAAAAGACAACAAGACCGAGAGGAAAAACAACGACAGAAGCAGATGATCGAAGAGCGATACTTTCAAAGACTCAAAGAAGAAGACCTTCAAAGAAAAGAAGAGAAAAAAATAAAGCAACTCAGTGAAATGCGTTCAAAGTCCCTTCAAAGAAAACGTGAAATCCAGGACCTTATCGATTTCGGCAACTTTGAATACAAAAAAGTCACAACTTCTAAACCTTTATATGAAAAAATCGAGGAAGAGTACTTTAAAAGAGTACTTGCACCTGAACTTCAACGTCACAAATTTGAACTTGCTAGAAAACGAGAACTTTTTCAACCTATTGACCGTTCAGCGATTTTACAACATGCGAGAAAACATGACTTGCTGATGGAGGAACATGAGATTCAGAAGTTGAGTATTTCTCATGATTCTTGTTATGACCCTGCAAAACTTAGGTCTAAGTTCACTTTAGCTTATATTGAAGAGCAAAAGCGATGCAAGATAATGAAAGAAAGAGGATTCATTGATAAAAAAGTCTTAGCTGATAAAAAAAAACATTACGCGAATCTTGTACTGCAAATGTATACACCCACTGTTGACCCTGCAAAGAAAATTGAACTTGAAATGATTCGTGAAAGACTTGAAGGAGGAGATTTGGTTAAAAAGAAGTCGGTTAGAAGTTTAGAAGCTAGAGAAAATCATAGTGATAATGAAAGAAGTAAGAAAAGGAAATGGAAACCGAATTTAATGATACCTCCTCAGACTGTTAAGAGGGAACCTGTTAAAGTTGATTGGCTTGCTCAGCAGAGACAGGTTAAAAAAAATCATTTTTTGAATGAGAAGCTTTTGGGAGATGAGTGGGATAAAGATGCTAGTGTTGATTTGATTAAAAAAAAGGTTTGGGAAATGGAGGAGGAGGTTAGGAAGAAGGAAATTAAAATTCAGATTTTAAACCCTGGAGTTTTGAAAGGGGTGAAGGAATCTCAGGCTATTGGCGATCTACTTATCAATAGTATTAAAGGAAAACTTGCAATTTTAGATAAAGACAATGAGATATAAATTAGTAGGTTTTAATTGATTTTGGAGATGGTTTTTTCATATTTTTTATTTGAATTAAGGTGAGTGGTTTTTTTTGGTTTATGTTTAGTTACATTTAATCCTCATATGAGAAATGATAACTTTTAGAGGTTTTATTTATTGGAGATTGCTTAATTTTAATCAATTTCTTAAAGTATCGGTTAATAATTGATTAGTAATTCGGCAATATTTATTCTTTGAGTCCTCAAGGGCCTTAGGATGAAAGACAATACTTTATGAAATTTTTATCAATGAATCTCTAGACAATAAACAAATCATTGATTCGCCGAACAATCTCAATGAAGAGTGAATCCTATATTTGAAATTTGAATTTTTCGGTAATAATAAAAACCAAGAGTCGCAGGTTAAAACCTAGCTTGAATTATTTGCTATTCAATAAATCGACAACAGCAGAATTAAAGAATCGTTTAATACAATCAGATTCGAACTCAGAACTGAACTTACCGACTGACCTGATTGAAGCCTTTAATAAATTCTTCGAAATATTTTCATTTAAAAACTTTATCACTTGGGCTGACTGTTTCTTAAAATTGATTCAAAGACACTTTTAATAATTACATCTCAAAATAGATTAGAAAATTACATAAAGTGAAATTCGCTTTAGGAACGAAATCAAGGATTGACTGATAATAGGATACTGAAATCTTAGTTAATTGTAAGACTACGCATTACTGTAGATCAAGGCCTTGGTGTTACATGTTTTAATCCAGTACCTTAATAGTAAAGATGAAAAATCAGAAATGAACCATATTATGGATTTTCTTGATTGTAATTAAATATATGATAAGGTAAGCTGTTCAATTTATTTGATTGTATTATTATTAAGTTTAAATCGTTGTAAATGAAAATAGCAGATTCACAAAGATTATAAGTGATGATCATCTGAACATATAATCGTTTAACTACATAAATGTTACTTTATTTGTAATCAGTAAAAAAATTTATAACTTAAGTTATATAGATATGAGTATCTCATAGTCATTATATAATTCAAATCATCATAATCTTTGTTGATTAAAAAAATATAAAAAAGAAGCCATTTATCTATTAGAAATTATGGTAATCATAATTAAAGAGAGCACTATTTTTGTTTTTGATAAAAAGATTTCCTTCATCAGAGATATATAAAACATCAAAATAAAAGCTTAAAATTCGGTTTTTTACACTTTTATCAATCAAATTAATCATGAACACTCCTTCTGCCTGAGTTTTTAATAAAACAAAATTTGAATTCTTTGAAATAAAAATCTTTGGGAATGCACCTGCTTTTATTGTTTTATTGAACTTTAGCTTGTAAAAAATTTCACCCTCAGATAAACTTATAATATAAAATTTATTCTTATAAACTACAAATAAGTACTTTAACAAGCAATCAGTCAAAGTTTTATATTGGTTTTCAGATCCCTCATATACGAGTATCATCTTAATAATGTTTTTTTCATCTTTCCTATTACTTGGATCAAATAAATGTGTGGTTCCCTTCATATTGAAAACTTTATATGTATCAAAACAAAAGACTTTAAACTTATAGCATTTAATGATTTTTACTTCTATTATGTCAGAATTTTCAAAATCAAAATATTTCACTTTTATGTTTCCACGATATGATATCAAAATTATATATTTTTCATTTAAAACATAAAATTCTTTTATATTATTATCTAGAACATGTGAAACAGTTTTGTTACTAAATTTTTGTATACATTTTAGTGAATTTTTCTTATTAATCAATATTTTTTTACCATCTTCTGTCATATAAATTCCCCGGGACATGAGATATGAAGAATTTTTTCCTTTATAATATTTTTCTAATATTTCTAATGATTCAATTGAATTTATTCTCGATAAAATTGATTCTTTGTAATTCTCATTTATTTCAATAAGTTTATAGCTAAATGTTTTTGAAATTTCAAACATCATAATTTTTTTTGGTGTAGAGAATATAATTCGATTTGCTAATATATTAAATTGCCTAACAGGCTCAAATGATTCAATTTTTTTACAAATTTCAAATGTTTCAGAATTAACAATACAGAAAACAAAGCTGACAAAAGTTTCACCACATCTAGTTCTAGGATATTTTGTTAATGTAGCATTTGATAATAGAATGATGAAAAAAATTGAATTTTTAAAATTGTAAATTTCATGGATTTCATTGTAATAAAAATTGTGACTAACAGTTCCTAATAAGTTTAATGTTTCTGAATCATAAAAAAAAGTTACTCCATCACCTGCAATTATAACCTTTTGATTATCTGAAGAGAAGGCAACTTGATTTTTTGACATTATAACTATATTAAAAATTTTTCCTTGTTGAGAGAGGTTTTTATTCATGACTAGGGCAAAATTGTTGGAGATTAAAATAATTAAAGAATAATCATATGAAAATTTCACATAATATAAAGGATCAAATTTGTATTCTAAATAATTATCAATGATGAATGTATTTTTATTGAATAATAAAGCTCTGAAATTTGTTATTATCAAAATATGATGTTCAATCAACTTCATAATTAGAGAATCAAGTTCGATTTTTTTAATGCTTTTGATCATAATAGTTTTGTTTTCTGTTAAACTAAAAACTTGCATGGAAAATTGCCTCAGAATAAAGATGAAATCATGATGATCTCTTGTGAATTTTATTACTTTCGCATTATGTAAACCCATTTTTTCTCTAGTTGTAAATTTTAATGTAATAATCATTTCTAAACTTGAGAAAACGATATATTTTTTTGAATCAGTAATCTGAAAGCTTTTTGAAAAATCTTTCTTAAAGTCTAAATAATTGAAGTTTAGATACTTTTCTTCTATATATTCCTGATTCAACATATCAAAAACAGCGATGCTATCAATTAAATTTAAATAAAGATAGTTCAGATTTTTATTGATGGCTATATTTGAACTTCCACATTGTATCCGAATTAATTTTTTTTCATTCTTATCATTGAAAACTTTCATTTCAAAGCTATCAGATAAGGAGTGTTCTGAAGTTATTAATAATTTTGTATCTAAGACTTTAAAATAATGTGATGTTTTAAAGCAGGTAAAACAATTAATTGGATATTTTGCCAATTTACTTGTGTAAATACTTTTCACTTCTAAACCCTGAGGAGTAATTTTAAATTTATGCTTATTTTTTATCGTTTTTCCTTTGATCATATGCTGAAAATAAAAGTATTTTGAATTATTAGTATCCATGAGATTAAACCAATCAGAATTTTTGTAACATTTCTTTTCTTCACATTGATTTATGTCGTAAACTATCCCTGATTTAAATAAAATATAATCTCCAGTTCGATCAAGTAAAAATTTTGAATATTTAATAGAAAAAATAATATTTTTGTTTAATAGTGACAGACATTTAATAATACTATCAGTGGAAAATAAAACTTTTGTATCATCTTTAATCAGAATTAAAATTTGGATTTCTTCCTCGCAATTAAAATCAAAATTTTTTGAACTTTCTTCTAAGTAATTAACAAAAATTTCATTATCAAAGTGGATTATAAAATCATTTCTGGAAGAAACCATTAAATTTTTGTAAAATTTTTTAGATTTTATGACAATTTTCTTATTTTCATTCTTAATTAGATTGAATATAGCAATGGAAAAATCACAATTTACAAAAATTTTTGTTTTATCATCGGTAATTACAAAAAGTAAATTTTCTTGATTTCTTAATGAAAACTTATAAATAATATTATCTAGCTCAAAATTGATGACTAATATAGAATTCATGCCAGAGTTAAAAATTAGATATTTGAATTCCTCAATGATGCCCAAGGATTGTATATCCTTTTGTTTTTTGCTAAAAATGATCAATTTCTTTGGTATTTCATAAACTGAGACATTGAAACTAGTAGAATAAGCAATATATTCACCATCAGATGCAATTGTTTTTAGTGAATAACTCCTATTAAGTTTACTATCTAGCTCATAATAAATCTTTAACATATTTCCCATATTTGTATTGCCCTTGAAATGTTTACATTTCTTTATATCATAGAATTTTTGGTATTTACCTTCATGATTTAAAGAAAATCTAGTGAAAAATGCTGTTTTTTCAAGATAAATTAATTGATTTATTGAGAATTCTTGAATACTTTTCAATTTCAAGAACTTTTTATATTTCTGATTTAATATGAATAGATTCTTGTTGGAAGTCTCTGTGTTTCGGTTAGGTTTATCTTGAACAAGTTTATTCATTCCGATTTGCAATTTAATTATATTTCTGTCAAGAATTTCAAAAATCATGGAATGAGTATCATCAGCTAGCTTAAAGAGATGATTAGAAGATTTAGAGAGTTTTTTGCATAAAGTTAAGTGAAGTACTATATCTTTTGATGAGACTTTCTTGTTGCATAGAGTACAGATATAAGTCACTGAAGTGATCCAGCATTTATCCTGATACATTTCCATTAATTATAGACAAATATTTCGCTAGTAATGTTTAATCTAATATTAGTATGGCTATATGAAATAAGATAGTTAAAGAAATTAGAATTCTGATATAAGTATTCATTCTAACACTAATAAATTCAAACACTTAGCGAAAACTGCTGAAAGTATTTGAAAACTTGAGAGAATAGTACATATAAGCTTAATAATATAGACAATATCATAAAAATGATCTGGAATCTTACTCAAAGATCAGAATAACGAGGAGGACCATAAGTATGTTTAGCTAATCGAGATGAATCTTATCAAAATAATCATATTCTATCTAATTTCAATATAACAATAAATCTTTAAGTTTAAATGTATTAAGCATTATGATAAAATTAATCTAATTAAAGTTAACTCTGTATCCCAAATATGCTTCTGATGAAATATGAACGTATAAAACATCATCGTCACTTTTGAATTTTTCATACAATTCCTCGATACTATCATTTAATCCAAGTATCTGTCTTCCCTCGATCTCCACATAAATAACATTATTTTGTTTAATGTTTTTAGATCTCCTGTAGAAAAAGATAAACTGATTCAAAGTTAAGTATCTTGATGCTAAAAATTTTGTGATCTCTTCCCCATTAATACAGGCAATCGGGACCTTGCTTGGGTGTTTCTCGATAATTTGTTGAATTTCCATTTTAATTTGAATATATATAAGGAATTATAGGGTTTATTACTATTTGAGTCAGAATGAATATGATTAACATTTGATGCTTATTTCTAATTAAATATAAAATTTTTGAGTTTAGAATGAGCAAGATATTTAAACATTTTTATCATTGAATACTTAGATGTGAATAAAAATTATGAATTTTTAACTAATACTAAATTTTGTAAATGGTTCTAGAAAATGCTTCATTCAGATGAGAAATTCTGTAATCTTCAAATTTTTATGAATAATTCAAAGACATTGTAATATATTTTACTCTGTATCTTCATTCTAATCTTATTTTATAGAATTTACCTCATATGTATTTCAATTGATCATTTTATATCATTTTCATAAGAATTATTTAGAGATAGCTACAAAATTAAAGAAAAAGGCCTAATTTAGTTAAAATTTAATTTTGTAAAACAAATTTTTACATAGAATGTATAGAAATCATATAAAGCTTAAAACTATAATTTTCATTAACTATTTCTAAAATAAACTTAAAGTAATCACTCTACTGTAATATAAATGGAATTACTAGGCTCATCCGACTCAGATTCACACGAAAAACTATCTCATTATTCATCTGAATCTTCAAAAACGTCTGAAATAATATATTCAAATGCAACACCAAAATATCAAGAGTCCTCTAATCACAGAGAAAAACTGTCATCAAATAGAAGTTCTTCAATAGAAAAAACTCCTTTAAAAGATTTTGAAAAAGCTGACTCATCGATCTCAATCACAAAGAAACAGCCAACGCCAACTCCTGAAAACCCTATGAACAAATCAGCAGATTTTTTAGAAAATCGAGTCAAACAATCAATCAAAAAACTCCCAAAAAACTCCTCAATATACATTTTTGACGAAGATCCCAAGAAATTCCTTGAAAAAATCGAAAATAACCGAAAATTCTTCGAAAATTCATCATTTCAAGACCCTTCATCAGCCCTTCGGTTATTTTTAACGAAGTTTAAATTCTCCTTCACATCCCAAGACCTTGAAAGTTTTGATCAAGAACTAAAATTAGCTGACCAGTTCTCTTTAAAAGTGACAGAAACAGGTAGAAAACCCGTTTTTCGTTATGAAAACTTCAAAAAAGCTTGTTTTAGCTGGTTTCTTTTTTCAAAAACTCCGAATCTATTTAGGCAAAAACTTATCCAGTCATTATTAGAATTTTCTAATCTCAAACAACTCGCCAAAAGTGAGCAAGAATCAACTTTTATTGGAGAAATAATCGAAAAATGCTTGGCACAGCTAGACCTAATCGAAAAAACCGTAATTTCAGAAGAAAATCCAGAAAAAACATCAGAAAACTCTGAAAAGTTGATAAAAAAAGTGTTTAAATTTTACGTTCAGCAGATTAGAGGAACATCTAAAAAGTCTAGCATTGAATCACTTGATCAAGATTTAAATTTTCTCACTTTTTCTAAGTTTTTGTTTTTTTGCAAGGATTTCAAGCTGCTGAAACCAAGAAAAAACCCAAAAAAGACCTCAGGACAAATTCAACACTTTCAAGAAATCTTCCAAAAAACTACGAATTTCTCCAAAAAAATGAATCAAGATCAGTTCAAAAAGGCTTTACTTGAATTAAGTAAGAATTTCATTGAAAAAACAACAGATAATGAGGAAAATTTGAACCGTTTTCTTCAATATTTAGGAATCAATCAAAAATTACAGAATAAATTAGATCAGATTAAGAGAAACCTTGTCAAAGACTCTAGAATCTCTGAGAATGACTTGTCGAAAAAGTTCAAACTTGATGTTGTTAAAATGAAAAAAATGAAAGATTTGATACAGGATTGGAAAGGAAAAAAAAAACAATCTGCTAGTTTTGATGGGTTTATTGAGACTGGGGAGGAAAAGAGGAATCAAAATACGAAAATTACTTTTGAATTACTGAAGAAAGCGAGGAAAGAAGATTTTGATCTTAGTGAATTGATTCAGGAACAGAGCAGTGATGAAGAGCTTTACAGTAAACTTGAAAAGAAAAATAAAGTTAACTTGAATCAGAGTATTTCCAATAAAATTTTGATAAGAGCGCAAGAATTAGGAACATTCCAGCAAAAACAAGAAGAAAAAAAAGTTGAAGATATACTCAAAGGTTCTTCAAAATACTTTACAAGAATTTTTAAATATTCTAAAAAATGAGGTTTAGTTTATGATTGATTGATAAGTCATACTTAATCTGAGTCAACTTGAACATATTTCTATCAATGAATAAAATTATCTTAAACTTATTGGTTAACAGAAAAATTTTAAGAACTTAATTTTAATGGTAATTCTTCATTCAAGACCTTAAAACCTACTCAATGATAATTTTTTTAATACAACTCTTATGAATTTCTAGATTTATAAATATAATGAAAACTAATCTTATTAGTTATCATGCCTAAATAACCTACTTTACCCAATAGCTGATCATTCGATCCATCAAATAAATTAAACCCAAAATCATTAATTATTTAATAATCCAATCCCAATCAACCCAAATAATCCCTTATCAAAGCCGCGACCTACAAATTTTCAAATATCCAAATTTTCTAAACCAAAATCAACAATTTGACATACATCCCTATTAAACTATAAACCTAAAAACCTTATAACTCATATAAACTAAAAAAAATCACTATACTTAATATTACACCCGAAACTATTCTAAATTAAATTCTTCATTTGTGTGAATCAGCTCAGTTTGTCGATGAGTCAAGCTAGTCTGTAAAAACGCATGTTCAAAGTCACCACGATGAAGTGAGAAACTAGTAGACCGTGTATAATAAACAACAGATTCATGCAGATGCGCTGCACAAGTCTCCTGAACCTCATCCGATGGTGAAGACAAGCTAAGATCATTGAACTCTTCAGTCTGTGCAGGAACAATTTGCTTTTTATTTAATTGGTTTAAGTCAATCTCAGAAATTTCAAGCTGTGTCTGGCAGCAGCCCATTAATTATAATAAAATTTCTTAAAAAATCTAACAACTCACTTTGGAGCGACCAGCATGCTATTAGGAACCAAATCATACGGAGGGAACAATGTAGGGTAAAGTAAAGAAGGACCATGAGTGACCCTAGAGGCACTTTGCATTCTTTCATAATAAACAGGTCGACTAGCAAGTTCTTCATTATTCCCTAAAATCCTCGGCTCTACCCTTGCGCCTTGATTACTAGCGACGGCCATCACGTCTCTCAAGTCAAGTTCAGCCTTTGCTACTTTTTTCAAACTTGGCTTTGCAAACATGGTGACTACATGTTGTCTGCCTTGTCGATAGTAAACCGGATTTGAAAACCTGACAACAGTTCTATCATCCAATCTTTCCACATTCAAATTACTTTCCTCCCAAAAGGCATAATAACTCTCAGGTACACCCTTGATTTCCAAATGAGCCTTCGCAGGTGTGACCTGAGCTTTAGGACTTGAGACACTTCTTCCAATTTCCAAGTTTCTTTCTTGTTCTACTTTTTTTACAAGTTGTTCCCGTTTGAGGTCTCTAATAAGTAAAGAAAATCGATAATTTGCGAGTTCTTGCATATGTCGCTCTTCATATAGAAGTGACCTTTTCCAATGTGCGAAAAGACTTGAGTTTTTTTCAGGGTGTTCATTGGCTGTGATGAAGAAAGACGAGTGGCGGCCTGCACATGTTGCAGTGACAGGACTTCCCAGTAAAGAGTCGATGAGTCTCGGGAGTCCTACTCGGCGGTACTCTTTGGCCAGGGTCCCGATGGCGAGTTGGCCTTTCGTGTTGCTTCCCCAGGCGTAGAGCAGGCCGTCAACAGTGATGGCGGTCGAGTGCTCCCAGCCCAGTGACAAGTTAATCACGCCTCGGCCGCTCAAGTACTCGACTTTGACCGGGTCTGACATTGAGTGGAACATTGTGCTGGACAGTCCCAGTTGGCCTGAAGTGTTGTAACCCCAGGCGTAGACTTCTAACTTTTCAGTCAATGCACATGTATGACGACCTCCACAGTAGACTCCTCTCAAACGCTCACCGGAAATGTTGTCTATTGTGTGAGGAGAGGGACCTCCTAACTTTTGGTCGGAATTACTCCCGAAAAGAATGGCTTTACCTGAATAGGTCACTACTGCTGTGTGGTTTAAGGATGAGGATATGTGGTGAATGTCTTTTAGAAATGGAATTTGAGATGGGGATAATGTTTTTGTCTCGTGTCCTGAGGATCCTTCGCTGCTTTCTCCGCAACTATAGACTGTTTTGTTTTCTAGGATGAAGAAAGAGTTGTGGTAACCTGCTGCGATTTTTGTTACTTTTGATGGGATTTCGATTTTGTTTGGAGTTGTCCAGGATACTTCTGTTTTGTGACCCAGTCGGCCTCCTTCTCCGAGGCCGAAAGAAAAGACGTCTCCTTCTTCACTAAGTATCAAAGAATGAAAAAGTCCACAAGCAACAGCAGTAACTTTAAACTTCAAATGAACCTGCACCAATTTCGGTACAATCGCCATATAAGGCAGATGCATTTTCTCAACAGTATCCTTCAAGTTATTCGGCATTTTATGATAAAACAAAACCTTCTGCATTTTCTGTGTCCAGATCTTTTTAAACTTAGGTTGAAGCATCTCCTTCTGCACAGCGACAAAGTCCTCAACAGGTAATCCAAGTTGTCCAAAAATTCCATTTCCCCAAGAATAAAGCCTTCCATCCTTAGAGCAGCAAATTCCATGAATCTCTCCAACAGCGACATCAACCCAATAAGGATACTCAACATAACACTCATCTTTTTTACTCGTCAAAAAAAGTGTCTCAAAATTTTGATAAACTTTTTCCGCTGAACTTTTCACAACTTTTTCAGTCACTTTATGCGCATCTGAAGTTTCCAACGCGAATTCCATCTGTTCCAGAAGTCGACTAACAGAACATTGTTGCGCCAACATGAAGAACTCATCAGATCCAGTCGTTCGGAGCTCGGTTCCTTCAGAACCTAAAATAAATACTTTTTTAACAAAGTACTTCTTTGCTTCATGGTTGAGATGAAGAAGCTCTACTTCACAGTTGCAGTTATTTTCAGAAGTTAGAACAATTGTCTCGTTTTTTTGCTTTTTGTTGAAGGTAAGTCTTTCATTTGAAATCTTTAAACTTGCGGGTCGACGCATGCTGATGTGGATCTGGACTTCTGTGTCTTGTTTGTAGATGATTTGGTAGGAATCTGGATGACCTGTTCCTCGAAGAAGTACTTTTTCTTGACTCACTGTGAATCCCATATCTTCTGATGAAGACTCCTGGTAGTTTGAGTATAAAGTAAAGGCTTTTCTCATTAGGAGGTCATTTGGTCTTATTAGAGTTGTTCTTCGTCCTGGTCTAATGGGTGACTGGTTTAAGTCCATTTATGTTAAATTAGAATATTTGACACACGCAGCAGGCACTTTGTCCTTGTCGGCTGCTGTTCATCTGAAGTTTGATAAGTTTCACACAGTCTAAGAAAGCGTTTTCGAGATTGTTTCTTTCTTTTGCGCTTACTTCCCAGAACTTGCAGTTCCATTCAGTGGCTTGTTTAACACCCTGATCCGTTGAAATAGCTCTTCTTTCTTCTTTGTCCATCTTGTTACCCACTAGGACCATTGGGACTATTGAGCAGTTTTTTACATTTAAAATTCGATCTCGGAAGTCTTTGGCCTCCCGGAATGAGTCGGATCGCGTGATGTCGTAGACTAGAAGGTAACCTTGTGCTTGTTTTATTAGAGCGTTTAAATTTGTTAGGTTTCCTTCTTGACCTGCAGTGTCGATTATGTCGAACATCACATTTTCCCCTTCAAACATAATCTGTTTGCGGTAATAATCCTCAATAGTTGGTTCATAATTTTCAGGGAACTTATTCCTTGAGAACTGAAGACAAAGACTGCTCTTTCCAACTCCAGTAGATCCAATGATCGCGACTTTATAATCAAGAATAACAGGACTGACCATTTAAGAGTTATTATTAGAAGTTACTCACTATCAGCTTCAGGTATCGCATTATGACAGTCTGCAGTTCTGCTCAAACTCGCTTTAACACTATCATCTCCATAATCATAACTGAACTTTTTCCCTGAAATAAACTCATGTTTCATCAGGTCTTGAATCATAAGTCTTTCAAAAGAGTTCGAAGAAAGACAAGAAGTTAAAAATGAGTGAATTTTATGAGAAGCCTTTGGAAGAGGGACTTGAATTCCTCCTAAAGCGACTTGTTTCATTATCTGATTGTTGTCCTTGCCCAGACTATCAAGAGGCGAGTTGCCAGTCATCATTTGAATCGCGAGAAGACCCAAGGACCAGACGTCTGAATTGTTGGACTTTCCGCCTCGAAGGACTTCAGGAGCAAGGAAGACGTGATTGTCGAGTACTTTATTTGTGAGCTGGTCTAATGAGTCTTCATGAAAGGTGAAGTTTTTGAAGCCTGAGAGTTTTACCACCCCTGAAGATGTGATGTAAATGTTTTGACTTTGTAAGTTGTTGTGAGAGATTCCTTTGGATGAAAGGAAAGCTAGGACTTCACATAACTGTTTTAAGTAGTTTTTGACGATTTCTTCTTCAAGCCCACCGTATTTTGTTAATATCTCTTCGAGACAACCTCCTGGAATGCACTCCATTACAAGGTCAACACTTTCATTGGAGGTTTCAATTTGAAACAACTTGATGATGTTTTTATGTTCGAGTTTTTTTAGGATTTCAGCTTCTTTCTTGATTTTCTTCAACTCTTGGATAAAATTCGAACTGCTTCGATAAGTCGGGTAAGACTTGATCACTAGAAGCTCTCCTGTCTTCATGTTGATGCATTGGTATACTTTGCAAAACTTCCCTTCTGCAACTAGTTCTCCTAACTTCCAACGAATCATTTTGCCTGAATTGAAACATTCTGGCAGGTTTTCCTCGGCTATTCCTGGACATTTTGAATTTAGAGAAAGTTTGATAGACACTTCTCTACCATGTCGTTTATGAAAGCAAGAATTTCCCATTATAAGAACAAAATTTAATTACAAAAAGTAAAGACATCTTGTCGTCCCCCAGTGCGTGTGTGGAGCAGGAGGTACAGTTTTTTCCGCTCGTTCTCCATACTGATAAGCCAATTTATGAGCATACTGACAAGGTGCAGGAACTCTGATAGATCCACTCCAATTATAATAAGAGTAACACATTCGATAAGCCAGTTGCTGAATTTCATCAGATCTCAACCCAGAGTCATCAAAAATGACATGAAAATGAGTCGGTGTCATCGCTCCTTGAGTAGCTTTCGCAGGCATCACATAAAAGTCATACCCGTTCTTCTCCACCACTGCACGGTCAACAAGAGTGCCAAGAGGCGGGTTATTCACCTTACCCCCTTGATTCGTGTAGAACCTCGCATTGATCCTTTTATTAACAACCAGATGTACCAGCTTAGGGTCATCTGTCAGCTTTCCTTCAGTCCTAAGCTTTTCAAAAGCTCTTCGAAACTGAGGAATTTCGCCTTCTAGTACAGCAGTGCGCTGTGAGTCGCTGACACCATCTCTAAAAATAATGATTCTCGCAGGGGTCCTTCCATTTTCCTTGCAAAATTCAGAACAGGCTTGATAAACACATTCACTCAACTGGGAACAAATCTCTTCACTTGGAGCGTTGACCTTCGGCAAAGACACGTATTTGGAAAAGTGTCTGTCAGTTGTAGCGCAAAAGCCTAAAACACTATGAAGCCCTTTCTTGTGAAACACGTCGATTCCCACGACCATTGTCGGCTGGTCTCCTAAAGGCAAGTTCTGAAGAGCCCAAGGAACACCTCCTACTTTTGCATTGATCTGCATGATGACTTTGTTAACCACTGAACGAAGTCCTTTGTCTTTTTTGAGGGTCGCGTTGAGAATGACTTGACTAGGAACAGGTAAAGTAGAGAAGGTCATTCGCTTTAAATCGTCGTATAACTTGGACTTTCCTCGATTTCCAGGCAAAATGCAGACAATCATCTTGATGCCAGGGTTCAACGTCGACTTCAACAGACTATCCCAATCGCCCCATCTGTCAGATTTAACACCGAAGAGGGCAGGTTTGCTGCATTGGACCTTATAAGTCCCGATGACTTGATTCAAGGTTGTCATGAAGGAGGTTTCTACAAGTTTTCGGTCGTTTTCACAGAAAAAAACTCCCCATTTGTCGAGGTTGGGCTGGGAAAACATCACGTTTTGAATGTCTCGGTCGAAACTTCCAGTCTGCTCGTTGATCTTGAAGTTCGCGTTCGCCCCCAGCATGATTGAACCTGCGGGTAACACCCTGCCAGTTGTGGCGACTGGCTCCACTGAGATGTCAGCTTTCCAGTTTAAGAGGTCAGTGTTCGCTGTTGGAGAAGATTTTATCGCCTTTATTAGACCTGCTGACTCCTCTAAACGCATTTGAGGCTCTTTCTTTGTCGCTTGCGCCATGTCTTTCATTATGTTGAAGTCGGCTCTTATCTCGTCGGTTAAGCCTGTCATCACGCAGAACTCAGGGATTAAAAGACATTCGTTCATCTTGTTTTTTGATTTTAGAAGAGGCTGGTCGTCGTGGACGATGTTTTTGGACCACTTGCTGGAGTAGTAGGCTTTGAATGTGTGGGTGTTACCGGAATTGTCGGCAAAGCTGCTGTTTGGGTTCAAGTCCCAGTCGATATCGTCAACTTTATAATTCTTTTTATTATAAAGCGTAAGAACAATCGCTCCAATCAACAGTCTCGAAACCGCATTTCTAAAGTCACTAGGGTTTTTCGATCGCAGTTCATTAATCTGGTCATAAAGCGTGATAGTCCTAAGACACCTATGAGAAATATCAATATTAATCATACAACCAGCCTCAAAAGTCCCAACGGCACTTGCATACCCAGGCCAAATTGCCATTTTATGCTGAGGTAATTCAACAGGTCTCTCCGGATTAAAGAACTTGCGACCAATCATGACGAGATTAAGTTTTCCCTGGACACTATTAAAGAACTTGTTATAAAATGCGCGAGTTTCTGCGTCACTTTCAACTGTTCCAGTGGGAGTCACAGTAATATTGTAAGAGACTCCATCATAGACACTTGTGAGACTCACTTCCGATGAAGTCTGTGCACTGAAGAGCGATGTAGTCGCGAAGACGTATTTTCCGATGTGCTCTATCAGCTGAGCTTTGACCTTCGACAGGACTTTTTCCCGTTGTTTTGAAAGACTGTCAGCGATTGCAGGGTCGAAGGTCACTGAGTACTTCTGGATCTTGTTTTCACGGACTGCCAGTTGGAATGAAAAGAAATTCGCCAAAATGTTGATACTTTGACCTGACTCGCAGTAGTTAGGACGTCTTGCAAGAGAAAGCATTTATCTTTGATTGAAGACTCGTGTTAAATACACTGGGGCCGCTTTCTAAAGTGTCATGTTTTTAGTCAATAGCGAGAAGGGGGTTATTAAATTATTCATCATTCCATTTAACTAGTTTTCCATCTTTCCAGAGTCCTTCTCTCATTTCTCCGTTTTCTTGAACGATCATTCCCTTGCCGTCCATTTTCCCAAGTCTCCAAGTTCCTTTATACTTTTTTCCATTAGGCCAAGTGTAGATTCCCTGGCCACATCGTTTATCACTTACAAACTGACCTTCATAAACTCTTCCATCAATCCACTTCAAAATACCGAATCCATGCATTTTCCCCATAAGCCAAAATCCTTTAAAAACTCTTCCATCTCCCCATCGATAAGTGCCAAGTCCTTGAATTTTATTATCCATCCAAAATCCATGATATTCTTTTCCATCTGGCCATGAATACCGTCCAAATCCTTCTTTTTTCCCTTGTTTAAAGAACCCTGAATAGCAGGACCCATCAGGCCATTTCTCAATACCAAAGCCTTCTTGCATATCGTTTTTCCAGTCGCCGGTGAAGGTATTTCCATCAGCATTCATGAAAACTCCTTTTCCGTTCGCTTTATCTGCCGACCAGGAGCCTTCATAGACGTTTCCGTCAGTGTAAAAAAAAGTGCCGTGGCCTTCAGCTTGGTTGTCCTGCCACTCGCCTTCATACTTTGCGCCGTCAGGCCAAACCTGCCGTCCGAAGCCGTGTCTTAATTTGTTTTTCCAGTACCCGGTGTAAACTGCTCCAGATTTAAAAGTATAAGACCCGTATTCTGAAGACTTCTTTCGTTTTGGCTCATTGTTTATTAAGTTTTCAGCGAAACTTATCCGCTTTTTAGACCTTTTCAGAGATTTTCGAACTTTGTAACCTCGCCAGACAGCTTGAAGCCGAATTACAAGAGGTTCGATTTTTCTAATGTTTTTTGAGTTGATGACTGAATTTTGATTTGTTTCGAGTTCCATTGAGGTCTTTTTGTTCTCAGATTTTAATGTGAACTCAGTGTCTGGCTCTTTGTTGTGGCAGTTGCAAGAGGTGCAAGCTGATTGTCCCATAAAAACTATTGTTAACCTGCAGAATGGGTCAATTAATGTGAGTGCATGAATATAAATGAACTTTAAGATTGAAAAGGATGAAAGTGGCCGGAAAGTCTTTCTGGATCATCAGTCGAAGTTTGAGAAGAGATTGTTTCAGAGCATGATGAAAGTTTTTGAAAGAAGTGAAAATTATTCGAGTTTCAGGGTCTCGAAGTACTATTTTGTCCTGCTTTATGTTATTTTGTATTTACAATTTTCAAGTCTGCAATGGAGACCTGGAATGAATCTTAAAGATTGGAATTACTTCCAGGTTTATTGGGAAGTTTTTTCATTTGCGAGGATTGACACGTTGGTTTATAAGTTTGATCTGCAATTTCCTGCTTATTTGTTTTTAAGTGCTTGTATCTACGTGACTTTCGCATTGATTTCGATTATTTTTGCCTTTGCTGTTAAGAAGAAAGAACCTCCACGAATTATTTGTGTTGTTGTAGGAAAGTTGTTGAAAGTAGAAAGTTCTGTTTTATTGATACCGATTCTGACTTTTTATTCTGTGACTTTGAGTCAGTTTATCAGCTATTCCCAGTTTTACCCTTCAGAGGTGCCTTTACCACTGAGTTCCTTTTACATGATAAACACAGTTTTTTGCCTGATTCTTCATCTCTTTCACATTTTCATCACAGAGTCAATGTCAGTCGAGCTTCGTCACAGTTTTCGTGGGAAAGTATTTGAAGCGAAAGCAAGTTGTTCAATAGACTTAAAGCGAGTGCTTTCACGAGTGATAATAGTGGAGCTTTACTGTTACTTCTCATCTTCGAACATAGTATGGCTTCACTTGATGTGCTGTGTTGTTTGTAGCTGGTTAGGTTCGATGTACATTCTTTACATTCCTTACTACAACAAAGGTCCTAATTTCATCACTTTTACTAAAATTTCCTGCGAATTCGTCACTAGTGTCAGCTTTTTAGTCGCTCGGTACTTGGACAGCAGCTCGTTTTTGCTTTTGTTTAACTTGTTCGTAGTTCCACTTGTCGGGTACCTTTCATTTGAAGTCGTCACTTGGAGGTATAAACATCTCGCTGGATTAAAATTTGAAGATATTGGAAACCCGCTACTTGTGGAAATCTTTTTAAGGCAAGAACTTTGCAAAAGTGAAGGAAATTCATCGATTATTGAAAAATTTACCAGGTTTTCACAGCAGAAAAAACATGATTTGGGGTTAATTGCTATTTGGGAATGTAATTATTGCATTTATTCATTGGAAGATTTTCGACTGGCTTATATTAAACTGGCAAAAGTTAAGAAATCGAATTTTTCATTTGAAATTTCTTTTCAGGAGTTCAAGTGTTTCAAGATTTTAAAGGAAAATGGAAGGGACTTGTTGGAAGACTTGAACTTTTTGAATTATATTTTTAAATTGACAAGGGCGAAGCAGGTTGATAGAACAATCGCAAAGGCTTATGTCAACTTTTTGACTGAAATTGTTTCAGCTGAACCTTCTGTGATTGCTTTAGAGGAGTACTTAGCTGCTTTGTATCAACATTTGAAGTCTTTGAAGAGGTCTTATGAGTCTTTATGCAGCAAGTACCATAAAGGAAATGAAAGTCGAAAACTTTGGACGACTTTTAATGAAGATATTTTTGAATATGCTGATCCATTGACTATTTCAAAATTGAAGTATAAAGAAACTGATAAGATTTTCATGAATGTTATTAACTATTTTGATGAAAGTAATGGAATTATGCTGGTTTCAGCTGAAAAGGAAACTGCGGGGAATATTTTATATGTAAATGAACAGTTTGCAAGGCTGATTGAAGGAAATGTGCATACTTTGACTAACACCCAACTCAATACTTTGATACCTGTTCCTTATTCAAACGAACACAACTCATTTTTGGTTAACTATGCTGATCGATGCATTAAAAGTAGTGTTGATTTTCCTTCAGCTTTATTTTTATTAACTGACAGAGGGTTCCTAGTTGAGTGCTTTTTGTCCATTTCTTGTGCATCTCTTAATTGTCATACATTTTACCTTGTTTTAACTAAAAAAATGGCGAATTGCAGACAAATCGCTTTGATTAATTCAGAAGGACTGATTTATGAACATAGTGAAAACTTAAAATTCTTCATTTCAAACCAAAGAACTACCTTTAAAAAATCCTTTATTCAAGAGTATCTCCCAAATTTGGATCTGCAAGCTCTTCACGCTGGAATCCCTCATGAGTATAAAGACAAGAACCATGATTTTTTTATTGTAAAAACAATAAAAACCATAGGAAAGCGCGAAATCATTCTCTTGAACTTTGTTAAAGATGAACGAGGACTTAGTGAATTCATGCAACTAGAAAAAACTGAGATGATTGATGAAAATGAAGGCAGTTTATTTAATACCATCAAAAACATGACTTTTGAAAAAGGAAAAGTAAGGTTTGACAAAAACGACCCAGCAGATGAGAACACTGAATATTTTCATGTGCTTGAAGAGCGAGACAAAGATAAAACAAGAAGCGACTCTACAGGACTTAAACTTGATGGAGTAGTCCTGGCAATGAACAAAGGTCTATTCTATGGAATCAAATATGTCAGAATTGTAAAATGGATGATGATCGGAATAGTAAAAATTATTTAGATGGTCATATCAGTCTGTTCTAACGCGATTTATGTTTACTTCATAAATGACCAGGTCACTCTAGCAAACGACGACTATCTTATCGAGCACTTCGGAAGTCTCATCAGTTTTGTTTTGTCTTCAGCGACTTCAGTCAATTATCTTCAACTTTCAATCGACCTCAATCTTGACCATCTCCAGATAATGAAGCAAGCCAGCGACAAAGTTACTGACCTAGATGATAAAATCAAATCAGAAAAAGGTACCTGGAGCCAATGTCATAGAATCTCAAGAATCTTCAGTAAAGACTATCTAAAGGTCTTGTCTTCTGATAGACCTGATCCTATCAAAATGAATTTACAGAATTTTTTTCTGAAATTTAAAGAAAATACTGATTCTTTTATCAGAAAAGCTGAAAAAAAAATAAATAATGATTATGAAATGCAGTTTATTTTAAACAATTCTGTTGTTTTTATTGTGGATCAGTTGGAGAAAGACTTAGATGATATCAGACTCTGTGGAAATCAATGGCTCGGCGAGTTCAGAAAAATGAAAGAAATTTTGTTAGCGATTCAAATAATCGTCGTTTTTTCGTATTTTTTTCTGATGGTTTACGAGTCTTACAAAATCACAGAAATCAACAACTTTGTCTGGAATAAAATAAGTGAAAGTACTTATCATTCATTTTATGATATCAGGAATAAATGCATTCATCGACTCACCTCACTTCTGGATACGAATGAAGAAGAAGCTAATCTTTTATTTGACTGTAATCGGGTGAAAATCAATCAATTTCCTGTAAAGTTTAGACAAATGTGGATGTATCTTTGGAGAATCGGAATTTTTGTATTGATTTCAGCTCTTTATTTTGTTGTTTTAGCTGTTGTTGTAGGCACTGATATTGAAACTGCGATTTCTAGACATAATGATTTAAAAATTCTTTTATACCAGAAAGTTTTTTTAACTCAAGAAACTGAATTTTTCACGATTTCTCCATATTTTAATTATTTTCCGAAAGATTTCACGGATGAGCGATTTTTTAAGCTTATGGATCAATATTATGGAATTGACCATCAGCTGATGTCAGAAAAGTATCTGGATAGTTTTCATCAAAATACAGATGATTACCTTCTGAAGTATTATAATCGATCTATCACTCACGGCTTACTGAATCACGATAAAATCGTCCGATTAGACAGTTTTTATTTATACAGTACCAATTACTCATCGGGTATCAACTCTTACAGCATCAGAGTCAATGAATTATATAACCTGAACCTGAAAATCATTGATTTGATTAATAAAAGTTCGAAAGATTTGATAAATTCAAAGTACAAAACAATTATCACAGGAATTATTGTATTTTCATTGTTTTATATATTGATTTATGGATTTTTTTACTGGCCTTACTTTAACAAAAAAATGAATCAAATGAGGAAAATGAAAAAGCTTTGCCCGATTTTCATGTCATCTGACCTTACATCTCATACAAATGACAAAAGTATGAAAAGTCATAATAAAAATTAATAGATTTCATTTTAATCAATGATCCTTAATACTTAATTAATTCAATAATAAACAAACTCATTATAAATGGGAAGTCATGTTTGACCCAGTTTCATCTTTTCCTGTTATTGACAAACTAAGGACTTTTACTTCGGAATTCCAATCGTGATGACCTTTTTTAGCATTTGTTTTGTTCAAGTAAGACTTTTCAACGTCTTTTTTACTTGTGAAAATCCCAACTTCTTTGAGTTTCGCTTCAAACTTATTGATTATCATTTCATCTTCGATAAGCAGTAAGGTCTCTTCGAAGTTATAAGTAAAATCTACAAATTCTGGGTTGAGAAGCAAATAAAAACACTCATAAAATTCTTTTATTGACCTGTTTCGATTTGCTGAGCATAAGATTTGTAAGGCATTTTCACCTTTTAAGTTCTTTTTATTGAAATCTGCTCCTGCATCTTGAAGAAATTTTATTAAAACGTAATTTCCTTTCCTGCTTGCAATTAATGCACAGTTTTCTCCGTTGTAGTCATCAATATATTCTATGTCGAATTCATGAGGAACTATGTGGAAAGATTGTCTGTAAGAAAGAACAAATGAAAGCAAGTGAACGTATCCATATTCACAAATAAGCTGAATAGAATTATAAGAGTGGTGATTATACAACTTGTCTTTAAAATTCTCATAACCCGATAAAGAAAACTCAGGCCCTTTGATATTAAAATTCAACTTCGTCTTCCTAACATAGTACTTGAAAATTTCTAAAGACCCACACTGCGAAATAAGATGAAGAGGGTAAATCCTTTGAGCAATAAGAAGAGTTTCCATCTTTTCCAAAGAGGCTCCAAGCATCTTATGAAGAAACTTAAAGCACTTAGAACTACCAGAAACAATCGCATATCCAAGTGGATTAAAATAAACATGAGAAATTTCAATAAGCAGTTCATCAACATCACTTCCAGCGATAATCGCAAGTTCCTTAAGATTTTTCTCATTTTTCTCTTCAATCTCCTTAAAAAACCTGCTAGTGACTTCAACTTTCGTCATCTGGGGACTTTTATTATTGCTGCATCCCATCTTCTAAATATATCCAAATTCCCAAAAAAATCTTCTAATTAAAACTTTTAATCAACTCTCTCCAACCTAGCATTAATAAAAGTGATCCAGCAATGGACTGCGACATCCAAGTGAAAATCATTATTTTAGGTGAAGCCAACGTGGGAAAGTCCTGTTTGCTTCAGCGATACCTAACAGGTGAGTACATCGAAAGTCAAGAAAACACAGTAGGAGCGAAATTCTTATCAAAGAAAGTGAAATACTACAACAAACAAGTAAAACTCAACATCTGGGACACTGCAGGGCAAGAACGGTATCAGTCTTTCTCGAAAATGTACTGTCGAGATGCAAAAGCTGTCATTTTGGTTTATGACTTGGCAAACCCTGAGTCAATCGAAGGAATGAAGCGTTGGTACAACATCATGAATCAAGAAACTCTTCCTACTGATTGTCTCGTCTTCGTCGCTGGAAGCAAGTCTGACATCGCTGATCCTTCTGAAGCCGTTCAAGATGAAATCGAAAATTTTTGCCTTGAAAATCGTGCTGAAAATTTCCTCGTCTCAGCGAAAACAGGCTCTGGAATTGAAGAACTCTTCGGAAAAATCGTTGAAAAATATTGTAAAACTATCACTGCTGCTAAACAAAGTATTGTTTTGAGTCACCAGAGTCAGAATAGCAAGAAAGGTAAAAAGTCAAGATTTTGCTAATTTAACTAATTTTCTAAAGAATTCAAAATCGCTTTTAACATCTCGAAACGGGTTTTGTAAGCTTCGAGGAGAAGGTCTTGGAAAGAGTTTTCTAATGTGAAGGGGTTTGATTGGTGAAGGCTTTCGAGGATCAAGATTTGGTTCTCGATTGACTGAAGCTTGAAGAGTGGCTCTGATGTTTTGAGAAGATGAAAGGATTCTTTGAATAAAGAGGAAATATTTGAGATATTCGGAAGAATTGAACAGGTTTTCACCAGTTCTGGGTTGATTGAGTAAGTATCTATCAGCATTTGTTTGGAATCATAGAGACTGTATAATTGGGTGTAGTCTGTGTAAATGTAAATCGAGGATTGCACTGGAAGGACGGTCTTGTAATTGTTAAATGGAAACTCGAAAACCTTTCTTTTCAATGAACCTGAAATTTTTTCAAACACGTCAAATCGCACCTGGAACTTTCGGCTTAAAGTGAAAAAATCGAAGTTATCAGCCTGGATCAAGTAATTCGAAAAATCTTCGAAAAACGAAAGGTTCAAGATAATTATTTCGAATAAATAAATAAATTTGTATTGAATCTCGTAGTGACTCAGTAATTTTCTTAAAAAATCAGAAATTTCCAGATAAGACAACGGGACATTTCCTTGATTTATGTAATTTTCTAGATCTTGAATTAAGAGATTACACTGAGAAAAACTTTCACCTCGACAGTAAGCTTCAAGGATAGCGACTAAGATGAAAAAACTCGCAGAAATCGATTTGGATAAGTTTAAAAGTTCTGAATTCACCCAAAAAACACCTTCAATTTCAGGAGCTAGGGTAAATAACTTGCGGGTTGTGTAAACTAATTCACCTGGTTTGTAGTATTTTAGATTAACTCCGCAGGTTTTTTGGTCTTGAAGAGAGGAGGTTTCTTCGAGGTTGCCTGAGTTGTTTGATGGGGAAACTATTGATCGACTTATTTTTTTCGCTCTTAGTGTTTTGGCTAAGTCTTGATGACAAATGGAAGGTTTTGACTGGAGGTTTATTGAAATATCGCTTTTCAGAAGATTATTGGTGAAAATTTGAGCTATCAATTTTCCGTCTTTTATGAGAATCTCAGCAGATGTTCCTATTAAATATTTGACTTGGCTTTTTTCTATTGGAGTTTGGGATTGATAGTTGAAAACATTCTGTGATTGGACAAAGTGTGAAAAGGAGTGAGAGTCTTTAAAGTGAAACATTTCGACTTCTTCTCTTTTCATTGAGTCTTTATTGAAATCTTCTAGTTTCACTGAGATTATATCATTGAGTGAGATGTGCTGGGCCTCGAGTACTTCGGAGTTGCTTTTGGTATATATTCGATACCAGTCTCTTTCAATTGATGGGTTAAAGTTCCTAAAATCTTTAAAAACACCACCTTGAGTAATTTTCTCAAAAGAAACATTAAAAATGAAAAACTCATTTCCAATTCTACAAAACTGATTCTCAAAAACATCCCGTATCTGTCCATAAAACACCTGAACACAATAATCCTTGCAAACATAAACATTTTTCAGTAAATTGTTGCAAACTTCAATATAAATCTGAGTATTCGGTTTGACAAGTTCTCTAGGAGCAGGTCCATCTCCAAACCTAATCCTCGAGATTTCAAAGCAACTCTGCTTAATTATCTGACTATCATCCTGAGGTGTGAAAGAGAACTCAACACAATTTCCACTGACCTTAGTAATAAATCCATTAGAGTTCATTATAATTCAATTAAAGCCTTTTTGCAATCTATTAATCTACTCATAAGACTTTTTCCTGGTATCAGTATTTCTCCACCTCGGAGGAGTTGGAGGTCTTTTCTTGAGTGACTCTTCAGTTTCGATCCAGTTGGATCCATAGGGATTATCAACAGGGTAGATAAGTTTCGGTTTTATCTCAAGATTTTTCTTGAAAAACAAGACAGCTCCAGCATTTTTATGTCTTCCACAATAGTCAGTAGCAGAAAAGACAGTGATCAAGTCTCCTCCGGCGAACCTTTCAAAGCCATCCATGACGCATTCATGAGCCCTGATGATAAGACTGAGCCCGTTGGTATTCAAGAAGTCTTTCACCCTGTCAGGTCCGAATTTGACGATATTCCCGGTGCCGTTGGGATCACGAATGACGTTTGGTTGAATTCCGATTTCCATGTCACTGTCTGTGGGGTCGCTCCATAAGATGTCGACTACGAGTTGCTGCATGTCGTTTGAGACCTCGTGGATCACTTCTAAGGGACGCGGTAGGGCATCGATTTGGTCTATTGTCTCTAGGGAACTACCGATACCTCCGTGAATGCAGATTACTTTGTCTTCTATTACTGCCGCTAGAGGAAGGTACTCGAAAAATCTGTTGATTCTTGCGAAGACGGATTTAGGGTCGTTTGGGTCTTCACCGAGGCGGACTTGGCACTCGTCTGACAGGCCGAAGGCATTGTTGATCCATTTATCTTCGTGGTTTCCTCTTATTAGATGAATGTGTTCTGGGTACTTGCACTTTAAAGCCATTAATAAGCAGATGGTTTCCAAGCTATGAGACCCTCGATCAACAAAATCCCCTAAAAACAAATAATCAAATCCTTCCAAATCCCCTCCTTCCTTTTTATTCTCAGTAGGACTTCCATACAAATCAAAAAACCTCATCAAATCCCTATATTGTCCATGAATATCTCCAAATATCTTAATAGGTGCTCTAAGTTTAAGTACCATGGGTTGATTTTTCACGATATTTTCACATTCTTCAGCCAAAGCAAAAATATGTTCACGACGAAATCCAAACCGAGCATTAGCCGGTGTGTCCCACTCAGCAGGTCGCAGCAAATGATTAATAAAAATATTTTGCAAGGGATTTCCCCGATCAGTCGGATTGCTAACAACACTAATCGCAGTTTTTTTCTCAGGGGCCTGAGGCAGAGGTCGTTGTTCAGGTTTAGGTGAATTTTTCCCTTTATTAGCAACTTGTGAATTATTTCCAAAAATCCTTGACAAGTCAATTTTAAGCATTTTACTTGTAGGGACATTTGGAGTTTCATGCTCGAAGCCGCCGTGAACGTATAGAATTGAGTCTAGGGCGACACAAGTGTGTCGAAACCGAAGGACTGAGTTGTACCTGAACCATTCTGCGGACTCTGTGTCGTAGATCTCGAAAGGAACTGACTCGCCCACAGTGTTGGTTCGGCCTCCCACGACGATCATGATTGAGTCTATGAAAAGCGTTGTGTGCTGGTATCTGTGGGTTGGAGTCATCGTTGCCTTGTATGGAGCACGGATCCAGTCCCAACGGCCGTCTCGGTGCTTTCGAAGGCCCCAGGAATCGTTCAATGCACTCTGGTCTACCGCTCGGCCTCCGAAGGTCACCATCATACCGGCTGCTGAACCTGTTGAACACAGAGCTGATGAGTGGTATACTCGGCCTGGAGGAGGACTTGTCACCTCAATTTTATTCCAAGCAAAAGGCGACCTCTCTACATTCAAAGTCCATACATCATTAATAGTCTCTGATCCAGTATTCCCTGCAAAAATAATCAAATTTGGTTTAGAAAACACCAAAGTATGCCCATACCTTCTTCCAGGAGTGACTCCAACAACAGGAACAATCATCCAAGTAGCTGCTTTTTCTCCATTCCTAATATCAAGTAAAAACATATCATCACTAGCAAGACTTCCGCCTCCAGTAGCTCCTCCATAAATAACAAGCTGCAGTGATTCAACAGCAGTGGCAGCGTGAGCCGCTCTGGGTGTAGGAGAAGTTCCAGTCGCTTCAATTTTAGAAAAGGTGCGATTGAGCAAATCAAGACAGAAGGTATCTCCAGTGATAGAATATTTTCCAGTGTCCCCAGTGGCTCCTCCGAACAAAATAGCTTTTGTCTTGCTAACTAAAGTGATTGTATGTCCGAATCTCGCAAGTGGGACTTCTCCTCTTGCATCAAAGTTTTCAATAATAAGTTCTTTGGACATATTTATAACCTCATAGTGAAATCTTTCTATTCTCACCCTTCTAAGTAATTCAAATATGTCCAGTCGAAAAGTGGAAGAAGACCAACCAGCCATCATCGAGGAAAAGATCGTTCGGGTCAACGGAGAAGTCGCAATTCGGCAGTACTCAAAAGGAAGGTTCCTTGGAAAGGGAGGCTTTGCCAGGTGTTACGAGTTCACCAGCATGGAAACCCGGAAACTGACTGCAGCGAAAATAGTACCAAAGGCTTCTCTCACCAAGTCAAGGGCAAAGCAAAAACTTATGACTGAGATTAAGATTCATAGAAGTCTTCATCATCCTCATATCGTCGGATTTGAACACTTTTTTGAAGACTCGGAAAATGTTTACATTTTACTTGAACTTTGCACCAATCAGACTATGAACGAATTGCTGAGGAGAAGGAAAAGATTGACTGAACTTGAAGTTCAGTGCTATTTGTTGCAGGTTATTTCTGCATTGACTTATTTGCATAGTCACCGGGTTATTCATCGAGATTTGAAGTTAGGGAATTTCTTTCTTAGTGATAAGATGGAGATTAAAATAGGAGATTTCGGACTTGCCACGAAACTTGAATTTGATGGAGAAAAGAAAAGAACGATTTGTGGAACTCCGAATTATATTGCGCCTGAAGTGCTTGATGGAAAAACTGGACATTCTTATGAGGTTGATATTTGGTCTTTAGGGGTTGTTGCTTATACTTTACTTGTTGGAAAACCGCCTTTTGAGACTTCGGATGTTAAGACTACTTATAGGAGGATTAGGATGAATGCTTATTCGTTTCCTGAAAATGTTCCTTTGAGTGAGTCTGGAAAGAATCTTATTACCAGGATACTCGTCACTGATCCTAGCAAGAGACCTACTCTTGCGGAAATTCAGCAACATGAGTTTTTTAATCAGGGAAATACTATTCCGAAAATTTTACCACCTTCGACTTTGGCTTGCCCGCCGTCAGCTAGCTATTTGAGACAGTTTCTACCTGCTTCAAGTTCTACTGCTTCTATTAGTCATCGACTTGCTGATACTACTCCTAATCTTGCTAGGAGCGCATCACGAGGTCTTAAAGACGATTTCATCAGCACCGACCGTCCTCAACGAAAAGAAGAAAACCGACAAATGAGAAGCAGTGCCTCAACAGTCGGAAACGAAATCTGGGTAAAAAAATGGGTAGACTATTCCAGTAAATACGGACTAGGCTACACTCTTTCAAACGGAGCAACCGGAGTATTTTTCAACGATTCAACAAAAATCATTCTAGGAGCAAAAGGCGACAAATTCAAGTACTTCGAAAGAAAAGGAAGCGACAAGCAAGACATTTGCAGCCAGTTTTCACTGACAGACTATCCGAAAGAGCTTCAGAAGAAGATAACATTGCTTCAGCACTTTAGAAGTTACTTAGAAGGTGACGGGAAATCAGATACAGCGGAAGCTGTTGTTGATGAAAAAGTGGAAGAAAACTCGATTTATGTTAAAAAATGGATGCGCACGAGACATGCGATCATGTTTAGACTCAGTAATAAAATCGTGCAGGTTAACTTCCAGGACCATACTGAAATCATTCTTTCGAGTGAGAGCCGAATGGTGACTTATGTCAATAAGAAAAGGGAAAGAAATACTTATCCTTTGGCAAGTGCCCTTGAAAGCACTAACTCGGAGATGACTAAAAGACTCAAATATACCAAAGAAATACTGTCGAATATGTTGAATGGACCTAAAAATCAAGATAAAGACCTGGAAGTTTAATAAGTAATTAGAGGTGTTTAAGTAGGTAATCATTGCTTTGTAACGTCTCTTTGATTTTTGGAACAATGAAGTTATTGATAGTTTAAATCAATTAAATTTGATTTTTTTTCATTTTAAAGGAAAAAAACTAAATTCTCTTGATTCTTAGATTTATTCATTTTGATTCTGGTAGTATTTTAAAAGAAACAAGGAAAAATTTCTTAATATTCAAAGACCATTAATTTTAATCCTGTTGTATTTTAAGCCCAACTGAAAAAACTCATTAAAAAGACTACAATCAAACAATAACTTTTTTAGTCATTAGAAATCTCAATAGCCCAATTCACTAATATTCAAAATATAAAAATAACATGGACATCTCAACCTACTTTCACAACCAACTTTCAAGAATCCACCAAGAAGAAGTTAAAGAATCCGTAAAATCTCTAACTTTTACCTTAACCTCTGACTTCAAATCAAAAATCATCTCATCCTCAATCAAAATCTCAGAAAAGCGGAAAAGATTCATCCCGAAGCAAGCGAAACCGATACCCGAAGAAGACCCTCCATTAGAAAAGCCAAAACACAACAAGCAAGAACGTGAAGAGCACTTAAAAGAGCACCAAAAGAAGGTGGAAGAAACAAAAGAATTCACTAAAAAGCTGATAACCGAGCGGCTTCTCAGAGAAAAGCGCATTCAAGAAAAAGACGAAAATCTCAAGTCCAAAGCTGAAAAAGACCTGGAAGAGCAACGAAAGCGTCAAGAAGAAATCCAAAGAAGACTCGAAGAAGACAAACAAAAGCGTCTTCAAGAAATGATTCAAAAGTCAGAAATACGAAAAAAACAAATAGAAGAACTTAAAGATCAAATAAATTCCAGAAAACCTTCTCAAAAACCTCTTTACAAGCAAATGGAAGATAACTTCAAACAACAGTTCGAACTTCCTCTTCTAGAACAGCAAAAAGCTGAACTCGCCAAAAAACGAATCAAGTACCAACCGATTAACCCTGAAGAAATCAAAGAACATTCAAAAAAACATGAAGAAATCCGAAGAGAACAGGAATATAAAAGAAAAAAAGAACTTGAACAAAGAAATCTCGAGGCTCAAGTCAACCTTGTTTCAAACAATCTTCAATCAAAGTTCACAGCCGCTGTATTAGAAGAAGAAAGGCTGAAAAGGGAAGAAAAAGCTCGACAGGAACAAGAAAAAAAATCAATGATGCAGAAAAAGAACCAATACGCAAAATTAGTAAAAGAAATGTTTCCTCCAATCATAAATGAAACCAAACGACTCGATATCGACGACAAGAAAAGATCTCTAAAAGTTCTTAGATCTGCTAAAAGTGGAGACCATGCACGCGAAGGCAGCATTGTTGGGGGCAAATATCGACCAGGTGACTATAAAAGTGAAGCAGGAGAGCCTAAAATACAGAAAAGGGTCTGGAAGGAAAACAAAATGATTAAAAAACCTGAACCGAAACGAGAAGGAAAAATAATTGACTACCTTCTGGAAAAAAGAAATGAGAACAAAGACAAACCCAGATCAATCGACCCTATTCAAGTCAATATTCAAGATGAACTCCTTGATGATGATTTCGATGAAATTAAAGCGAAAAGAATCAAAGCCAAAGCTGAGAAGTTGGAAAAAATTGCACATAAGCAGGAAAGACTGATGGCGATAGGGAAGGTTGATAGTGTTACTAATTTGAGAGTAGGAGATCAGGTTAATGACTTGATTTTGAACTCGATTAAAACGAAACTTGCACTGCTTGATAAGTTCACGCTTAAGAATTAATTAGGTGTTAGAATTTGTTTAAGTCTATTGGAGATTCGGACTTGTTTGTTAGGTCGGTATTCAAGATCACGGCCTGGTTCAAGTCGTCTTGGCTGTCTAGAGATGACTCTGAGTTTATTGAAAATATCATCGCTGGGGCTCTTCCTCGGCTTCTTCTTTGCAGAGTTTTTACTCCTAGATCGATTTCGCAGTTTATGAACTCTTCGAAGATTGTTGATATGAATTCTTCGGTGTTGTGGTCAATTAGGTTTTTTCCTTTTTTGGATAAGTTCATTGGTTCTCGTCCTCGATTCCCAAAGTTAAATCCTTGATTTTTTTCTTCTTTGGATTCAAAATTCATGACAACAACAGTTTCTTCAATTTTATTTTCTTCCTTTTTCATTTTCATCTGTTCATTTTTCCATTTCTCTATTTTTCTTTGATTATCATCTTCCAATCTTCTTTCAAGTTCTTCTAATTTCGCTTCAAGTTTTGAAATTTTCTTCAAAACTTCTTCTCCGAACTTTTCATTGTCCTTAGAGATTTTCTGCAATTTGATCATATCTTCTTTAATGCAAAAGTCCTGCAAAGACTTCTTAATTTTCTCAATTTCAGCTTTTCCAGCTGAGGCCATTTTGAGTACTTCTATTTTTTTTGATAAATTATTCGAAATTTCTTCAAGGTCCGTCTTTTTGACGTATTCGTAAAGATTTGGCTTCAAGTCGTTGATTTTTTTTAGTTCTTGCTTTGTTGCTAAGGAAAAGTTTTGCTGACTTTCTGAAAAAGACTGAGACAACTCTAATAATTCCTTCTTTTTTGAAAAATCTTCAAAATTCGGTAGTTTTAATTGTTTTTCTTTCAAAAATGAAATCTCATCTTGCAAACTCTGAAATTTTCCCTGATCTTTCATCAGTTTTTGATAGTCTCTGAAGTTTTCAGCTACAATTTCATCTATTTTTTCGAATCTTTGCAAGAAATCTTCAGTGATTTGATTGATTTTTTTATTAAGATTTGTAAGGTTTTCATTGAAATTTTGATTTTTTGTCTCAATTAACTTGAAATTTTTTTTTTTGCTTTTTTCGATTTTTTCTTGAAAATTTTTGTGAAAATTTTCAAGTTTTACTTCGAATTCTTCGACTTGCCCAGCGACTGACACAAGTGAAAGTCTGACATCATTCGAAATATTTTCTTTCAATTTCCTGACATCGTCACTATTGAGGTGTTTTTTCTCGAAACTTCTGATTTTTTCTTCAAGTTCATCAATTAAAATATCCTTAAGACTGAAGATTGTTTGTTTGATATCCTTGAAGTTCAATTCAATTTGAAGAGACTTTTCATAGTTGTCCGATTTCAGTTTTTCTTCACTGATCCGAAGCTTGTCGAATGTAACAAACTGCTGAGAGTTGCTTTCCAGTCTTCTCAACTCACTTAAGCATCTTTTTTCAACATTTTCAATAGCAAGGTTCAAATCTTCTTTATACTCGAAAAACTCCGAGTCTAGCTGGTCCTTCACACAAAGTTTCTTATGAATTTTCTGTATTTCTAATGAATTTCCTTTCAAATTTTCAATCACGAACTTTTTAAATTGCTGGAAATCAAAAGAAGTTGCTAATAAGTCTTCTTCAGTCCTTCCAGAGTAATAAACACTTTCACTGAAACGAGTCTTCCCCAGGTTTAATGATTGTTGAGAGAAGTTACGAGATAAGTTATTTTCAGTCTTTTTCAGAAGTCCTGATATCTTGTTAGACCATTGAGAGGACGAGTAGTCCATATTAATATTCTAAATGTAATTCCCAAACAGGTCAGAAAGCAATCAATTGCCTACAACTTTTACCCTTGGGCACTACTTAATCGGCAGAACAATCGGAAAAGGAACTTTCGGGAAGGTGAAGTTAGGAACCCATTCACTCACTGGCGAAAAAGTAGCAGTTAAAATATTGGAAAAAGATAAAATCAAGGACTCTTCAGACGTCGAACGAGTCTCTCGTGAAATAAAAATATTGAAATTAGTGAAACATCCGAATGTTATCGCCTTGTATGAAATCATTGAAACTCAAAAACAACTCTACTTGATCATGGAATATGCTTGTGGGGGAGAACTCTTTGATTATATCGTCGCTCGTAGCAGACTTAAAGAACAGCAAGCTTGTCTCTTTCTTCAACAGCTGTTGTCGGGAATTGAATACTTACAGAGAGTTGGAGTCGTTCATCGTGATCTCAAACCGGAAAATCTTTTACTTGATGAAAATAAAAATTTGAAAATTGTTGACTTTGGACTTAGCAACTTGTACAAAAATGAAGAAACTTTAAAAACTGCTTGTGGAAGTCCTTGCTATGCTGCTCCTGAAATGATTGCTGGGAAAAGATATCATGGAAGTCGGGTTGATGTTTGGAGTTGTGGAGTTGTACTTTTTGCTATGATTTGTGGGTACCTACCTTTTGAAGACCCCAACACTTCCGCCTTATACAAAAAAATCTTAGGAGGAGAGTACAAATGTGCTGCCTGGGTCAGCATAGAAGCCCAAGACCTCCTAAAGCGTATTCTAAACACGAACCCAGAGTCAAGATACACTGTTGATCAAATCAGGTCACACATCTGGTACCTAAAACACTGCAACAAGAACTTCATCAGTTACCCAGCAGGGGAACTATTAAAACTAGATGAAAACATTCTAAAAAAAGTAGAGCAGTTAGGACTGAACATAGAAGTAACAAAAGAAAGTCTAATAAAAAATAAGCATAACAAGTTCACTTCGACGTACCTGCTCATTCAAAAAAGAGAGAAAAACCTGGAAATTGATCAAAATTTGACTGCGAAAATTGCTCAGCCTCAGCCACCGTCGAATCCGAGGGGCGATAGTCATAGCATCAACCCGCGCATTAAAAAGTTGTTTGAATATCGCGAAGTAGAGAAAGAAGAGAAAAAAGATGAAAAAAAAGAAGAACCTCCTAGTCCTTCTAATTATCAGATTCGAGTTAGGGAGGTTAATGTTGCTAAACAACCGAGAAGAAAGGCTTATTATAGCTCGGCTGATAGGAATAGAGCGGTTAGCACTGGGTATCCTGGAAATCGACCTCATTATATGATGCCCATGGCTCCAATGTCCCAGATGGTTCCAATAGCCCCAATGGTTCCAATCGCTCCAATAGCTCCACCAAAAGAAGTTCCAAAATCAAAGCACAGTAACCGTCGCAACTTTCGCCCAGTGCATGTACGAACTCCAGTATCCTACGCCGAGAACACAAACATGAGCCTGAACCTATCAATCAGGAATTCAAGTCCTCGAGCAGGTACAGCACTAGACGTAAGTGCAAGACGAAGCGAGTTACGAAACCTTACACTTAAATAGTGTTAATCTAAAGTAATAACTAAGAACTACCTTCTTCATTCTTCTCACTCTTAACATTGAGTTGGTCCTCAACAATGAATTCATTCGTTTTGATGATATCAGAAAGAGCGCTGAAGCCATGATGAAAGTTCGACTTCAGCTCATACTTCGCCTTGAACAAGAAATTTTTAACTGCGCTGGTCGATTTGAAGTACTCGTCTGAAATCACGCTTTCAGTCAAGGAAAAGTCCCCCTGGCCTTCGAAAACTGATAAAACGAGTTTTTTTCCGTTTAAAAAACAATGAGTCACGTGTCGGTCTTCTCGGCAAACTATCTGCAGGTCTGAGTTCGCCAAGGAGAACTGGTCGTATGATGTCAGGAATAAAAATTCGCCGTTACTCTCTATTTTGCTGAAGCCGTAAGTTTCTATTGAGCTTATGCTTCTTGTTTTTGAAGTGAAGGACTTGTATGATAACACTCGTGAATTGTTTAGGTAGATTACCTCGTTTGGTATTTGAAGATATGCTGCGCTTAGAACTTGGGATGCACCTGAATCGAACATGAATCTTTGAGTTTCTTGGTAGGTTTTGTTTTTTACTATGTAGCCTTTTGACATTAGACGCAACTGGTTGCAGAACAGCACCAGGTTCTCTTGATTTGACCCAGTAGCAACGACAATATTAGGATCTCTTTTATCCTGAACTTCCAGCTGATACCGTTCATTTTTGTTAACAATAATAAAGAAACAATCATCTGAATCAGCAAACCTAACAAGTGGCAAGTAAGTATCATTCGAAAGACTAACAACCTGTAAAAGACTAACTCTTTCAGTCTGCAAGTAAGTCTTATACCTAACCGTAAAGCTCTGCTGACTCTCAACAGGAAAAACCTTCACAGTTCCTAAGCTTAAAACAACAATATTCCTCCTCGAGAAGTTTTCCTCAATAAACTCTTTTAACTTCCTCTTATTAAGAGAAACCATGATATCAACTTCATGAATAAATTCTTCTTCCAATCCACAGCATTTAAATTCAATCTCACTCGGAGTGTTCGTGTTGAAGTTTTCCATGAAATTCTTCAAGTTATCCAAATAAAGCTTTTTCAATGACTCCGCCCTGAATTCTTTTAAGTTAAACACAGCGCTTAAGTATTCGTTTTTCTTATCTTCCAGTCTTTGGTTCGATAAAAGGATTCGCTCATAGTAAAAGTTGAACTTATACTTGGACTGCATTTCTTCTAATAACATCATCGCCTTTTGGACCTGCAGGTCCATCATCTGTGAGTGGAGCTTCGTGAATAGGTCGAAAGAGAAGGAATAAAGGTCGAAAGTAAACTTCTGGTAATTCGGGATCAGTTTTTTTAAGGCTGTGTGGACCTCTTCACACACGTTTTTTAACCCTTCTGTGTTCCCACGAGCGATTTTAAAGAACTTTTCCTCGAACTTGTTGATCACTTCGGAAATGAGGTTGAGAAAATCGCTGGTGTTTTGCAGCTCGTTTATGACTAGTGTCCAGTAATAGTAAGAATCTTCTTCGAGAGTTAGGCAAATTTCTTCCATTTATAGATAATAACTTATAAGTGTTAAGGAATTAGATATTTTGAGTTATTTTGAATTAAGCGCTATTCCAGCCAAAACTCCAACCAAAATTCCACCAACCAATAATCCTTCTGAACTTATTCCGTAATTTGCACTTTTATCTGAATGAATACTAGAGAATATGGGTTTTGACACTAATAAACTTTCTTCATTTATTAAAACATTATAAATATTTGAAAAACCATCTCTATAGTCAAGATTAAAATCAGTTGTCTTTTGAAAGTAAAATACTGAAGATTTATTAGAAAAATTGAAATAATCATCAGAGATAAGATTTTCACATAAATATAAAAGACTGTATCCATCAAAATAACCTAATATCAATTTCTGTCCATTAAAAAAGCAGTGAGTATTATACCTATCTTCTTTAAACACAATATGTAAAGCTGAATTAACAACAGTAATTCGATTTTCGCTATAAAGAAACAAAAAATCTCCATTTCCTTCAACTTTTTCAAATTTTTCTTTTCGAAAGACATGTAAATTTCGAAATGTCTCAGAAAAAGTAAAATAATCAAGAATATTCAAATCATCAATAAAAAATAAATCATTGGATCCCTGTAAATAAGCGGCACTATTGATACTTATTATATTATTTTTAAAATCGAACTTTTGGGTCTCACAGTATTCTTTTGAATTGTTGATGAAACCTTTTGAGATCACTTTATTAACATTATTGCAAATTATAAAATTTTCTAGTGAGGATCCTGAAGCAACTATAGGCGAGGGTTCGCTATATTTTATATTCAGTTGGCAGGCAATTCCTTCAGAAATTATAATAAATAGACATATACCTGAAGAAATACTAATTACTGCTAGAATCGTTTTTCGACCTAATTTTAAAACTTTATCCAAGGAATATTCTTCTTGAAACAGGTAGCAAGAATAGTTGAATTTTACTTCATTTGTTGCCTTATTTAGATTTGATTCAACACTAACCAGAGACATGATTTGGTATGTTTTTTCAAAAAATGATGTAAAGTAATCTTTAAGAATTTTATTTATTTGTGAGTATTGTATTCCTAATTCTGTTAAATATTCATTTTCGATCATAATACATATTGTTTCTATCTCTATAGAAACATCGTCGCTATATCCATTTATGAATTTTGAAAAGAGCTTTATAAATAAATTTTTATATTGTTGAATATTAAAGTGATTCATTTTCTTTATTGATTTTTTGAATTTCATTATTTGTTTATCAAGTTTGATATCTGAAAGCATAAGTCTTTTATAGATTTCTAAAAAATAGTACTTTTCACGCATAGTTTTGAGTAAAAGTTCACCTTTTTCAATTAATTTATTTTCTATTTCAGTTTTGATATTTTCGAACAATAGGATTGATGTACTACTAAATTGGGGGTGATTAAGAGGTATGTTGGGAACTACTAATCTAAGATATTTTTCTATTTCTAAGCAGCTTATATGGAACATTTTATGATCTGATCTTGGAGTTTTTATAATCAATTGACTAAAATTTGTAATTATTTCGTTGATGCACTTTTTTAAAGGCTTGGCTTCTGAATGCAATGCGATTAATGTCCAAAAGGAATAGGTTTCTTGGTCTTGGGTAAAGGAATAATTACTCATTTATATTTTATAATTCTATGAGGGAATGAGATAATTTTAATTCTATATTCTAAATAATTTTACGTCCCTGACGTTCCATGAAATCAGCAAAGTTCCCAAGTAACTTCATAGCCTTAAACAATTCCTCCGAAGTAAACATGCAATCTCCAGCAAAATCCTTGGGTTCCCACTGTGCACTACTCGAATTTTTCCTCCTCTCATCCCTCCGTTTCCTCCAAAACCTCTGAATAATAACAGCAGCAATTTTCTGCACAAAAAAGAACTCTTTTAAATTCCTAGGTTCAAAAAGTTTAGGCAACTTTTCTAATTTCCCAGTTTTTTTCTTACTTTTCAAAATAACATTGACATGTTTTCTCTGTTTTTCAGCATTTTTCTTATTTTTTTCATTTCCAGGTAATCCTTTACTAGTTTTATCCCAAGGTTTGACTTTTCCTGCCTTTCCAGACCTTGGAGTGAGTGCAGAACCAGAACGATCAGACCTGTCAGACTTCCCAGAAACATCAGACTGGCTGAAAGGCGAAGAAGACCTTGAAGATTTCGGCGATTTCAACGGAACTGTCAGCAGTTCTCTGTTTGAACCAACGCTGGGCGACTTGCATCTCGCTGAGGACTGTCCTGGAAGTTCTAAATAAGGCGAGGGAGACCTTGAATTGCTTTTTGATTTTGGAATGTTTAGTAAAGGAGGCTGGGGACTTGCACTTCGAGATGGATTTTTTGAACGTGAAGGAGAAGTATTTCTTGGACGCGATGAAAAAGCGTCCGGGACTTGAAGAAGGTTTTTTTTGGAACCTCCGGAATTTTGGCTTCGGTTTGAAGGAGTGTTTCGGTTTGAGGATTTTAAGGATTTTTCACCTTTGTTTGAACCTTTACCACTTCTTAAACTGCTTTTTGAACTGTTTTTAGGCATTTCGAAGTGGATTATCATCTCGGATGAGTTTGAGTCGTTGTCTCTGTCGTCGCCTGAACTGATTTTGTATTTGAATTTTTGAGTTGATGAAGAATTTTTCTTCAAACTCGGTCTTCCTCTTGGGTGCAGCTGGGGTTTTAATGTTGTTTTACCGGATAGAGGTAAAAACTCATTCGCTTCTGAGGCAGTGCGGCTCATCATTTTTGACTTGCAATTTCCAACATCAGTCCTAACAAAAGTTTTAACCGTTCCATTGCTCTTCTGTTGATACTCATCCCTTCGAGTAGCAACAATTTTCCTTTCCTCCTCCTTAACATATTTCTGAGCAAGTGAATTAGAAAAAAAGCATTCTTTAACGACCTGCTTTTCACGATGATTAAGAGGAGTGAGAGGGTTTTTTCCAGGAGGTGAGAACTCTTTATAAACGATTTTCTTTGCAACGGGGCTGCCCTCTTGAGACTCGACGACTGCCTCAAATTGTCTTTCGGCTTCGTTGTCGTTGAAAGACTTGAGCATACTTCTGAGTTCAGTTGAATTCTGAGCAAATCCTTCAAGTGGCTTCTCGTAATAAGCGATAATTCGCGCATATGCCCCGGAGTTAGGGTCGTCTATGCTTTGGGTGTATTCAGGGTGCTCTGCGTAACATGTTTCTTCAATTGCTCTTGTTCCGCATACTGAACAGCCGATTACATAATCGTCTCCGCCGCCTAAACCCATCTGGCTACGAGTTGGACTCATGTATGATGGAGAAGAATGTGTCCGGTGGTGACGAGGAGTGCTCAATGAAGGGTTCATAGAAGAAGTAGTCGACGAGGCAAACTGCATAAACTTCTTATTAAACCAAGAGCTCAAATTTTTCGGAGGAGTGAATTCTTCTTGCATTTAACGGCTGATTAATAAAATGAAGAGAAAACTAATGGATTACAAGTACAAAAAAGTTCAAAATTAAATCATATTCGAGTTTAAAATATTTTTAAGAACTCTCACAATGATTTCCTTAAACTCTTCATAATTAATTTTCCCGTCTTGGTCTTTATCAAACTCTTTAAAAACCTCATCAACATCATTTTCATGAGGTTCATCATCCCCGACATCCATAGCGACCTGTCTCATGATATTCCCAAGTTCAGACCTTTCAATGCTTCCGCTGCCGTCAGAGTCAACAGTTTTCATTGCGACTTGAACAAGTTTATCAAGTTGGCTGGGGTTGAACAGGATTCCCTCGATGTCCCTTCGACTGACCATGTTATTATTATGATTTAGTAATCAGAAAAACCCTTTTTGGCGTAAGGAGTCTTTATTTTGCTTTTTCTGAACATCCCGAAGTCAGCGGCTGGCTTGTTGAGCCCTGATGAAGGTTTTTTAGAGATTTCTGCTGGAGAATGGCCTTGACTTGTACGGACTTCGATGTCTTCGGGACTGGTTGCGTCGTTTTTTAAGTTGCTTCTTGAGAATTTTATCTTGTTTCCTTCAGTTTCATTGTTTTTCGACTCGGGTACTGGGTCGAGGACTACTGTTTTAGGACAACAGCATAAGGAAGATGCGAATGCCAAAACGAATAACTGGAAAGAGCCTAGAACTATTGAAATCACTCCGTAGTTCACGAAGTTCTTGTCGGCCCATTCTTTTAGATCGTCGTAACAGGCTCCGTTTGGCTTTCCTAGGTTTACGTCGCTGAACATCAGTAGTTCTTGACTAGTGCAGAGTCCTGAGCACTCGAACTTTTTCTCAATCCAGGTGATCAGAGGAATATATTTGATTTGTTTTTTCGTAAAATACTTTTTTTTGTAGTCTTCACTCAATATGTTACAGTCAGTGCTATTAACAGTATACCCTAAATTACTGTATATCCAATCAATTAGTTCATTTTGCTCTTCAGCTGTATATGTTTCAATCGTTTCGCATGGATCACAATTTAGTAAATTTTTCGCCGAACCGCGATAAAACCCTGTGATGTTTACATCGAGTTTCTCAGCATCTAATGAGCACGGACAATAAATCATGCAGAAAGCCTCAGATCCGTGGATTGAGACATTATTAGCTTTAGGGAAATTATCAATGCAGGTGGCTTCATCTTTAAGATAATCATCGCTTACACTTCGGAGATAAATAAGAACACCGCCGAAACAAATAAGTAGAACTCCAACTACGATATTAAAAATCACAAAACCACCCAGTAAGAGTTTTTTTTGCTTCCAAGACCCGATGAACCCGACAAATGAAAGGAAAATAAGGAATGCTCCACAACAGATAACCACATAACCTGCATATGTAAAGTCCAAGATTTGCACAAATGGAGAAGCCTGGACTAAGTACCCTACCCAAATCAGTACTGATCCTATTCCTAGAATCACAACACAAGAGATATAAATCGCCCACTTCAGTGTTTTAGCTGAACAGCACATTTTTACTAATAATGTCTAATTGGAAAAAACTCGCATTAGCAGCTGTGGTGGCAGCCGGTCTAGCTCTAAACAACGAAGAAGAAATCAAATCAGGTTTCTCAAAAGCCAAATCCTGGGTAAAAGAAAAACTCAAAAAACGTAGCGAAAATCACCCGAAAGAAAAAGACGAAGAATCATCCAATCAAAAATCTAAATTTTCTATTCCTGATCATTTCTTATGTCCCCTCACAGGAGAGTTAATGCAAGACCCAGTGATAACCCCAGAAGGAATCTGCTTCGAGCGTTCAGAAATCGAGAAATACTTAAAAATCCAAGAAGTCTGCCCATTGACCGGAAAGCCTCTAACAACAGGTGACTTGACCCCTTCAGTGACTCTTCGACTATCAATAAAAAAGTTCAAAGAAACCTGCATGAACACGATATAACTCACTTAATCCCTTAACCAACATTTTCTCATTATCTGCAAAGATATGGCGCGAAGTTTCAACATCATAGTCGCCTGCAGTAAAAACAAAGGAATCGGTAAAGACGGGGTCCTTCCTTGGAAGATCCCTGACGACATGCGCCATTTCAAAGAAATCACTCTTTCCGGTTCCATCGAAAACACAGTGATCATGGGAAGAAAGACCTGGGAGTCGATTCCTGCAAAGTTCAAGCCACTTGCAGGTCGAAAAAACATCGTCATTTCATCTTCACTCAAAAGTGACTCCTGCACTGTTGTCCGATCACTGTCAGAAGCGCTTGAAAATTCAGTGGGTCTTGTTTTCATCATCGGAGGTGCCCTGTTGTTCGAAGCCGCGCTCAGCGCGGCGTATTTGGGCCTCTGTGAACAGATCTACCTGACAAGGATCAGTCATCCTTTCGACTGCGATGTTTTTTTCCCTTCAGAAGCAGGAGATATCTTCAATGAGAATTTTTTGCCAGATTTTTCAATTGTAAACGTTTCCAAAACTCGGTCATTGAACAGTGTTCCTTATGACTTCGTTGTTTATCAGCGGAAGTCAAGTCCTTGGCATGGAATTCTGACATCTTATCAGGAGCATGAAGAGTATCAGTACTTGAAGTGTGTTGCAGAGATCATGAAAGAACCTTCAGTTAAAGCTGACAGGACTCATGTTGGGACTTATAGTCTTTTTGGAAAGATGTTTAGATATGACTTGCAAGACTCTTTCCCTTTATTTACTACTAAACTGGTTTTTTGGAGAGGTATTGTTGAAGAGCTGCTCTGGTTCATCAAAGGCTCGACCAGTTCAAAAGAGCTCAGTTCTAAAGGCATTCATTTTTGGGATGCGAATGGAAGTCGCCAGTTTTTAGATAATCTTGGCCTTCAGTCAAGGGAAGAAGGAGACCTGGGTCCTGTGTACGGGTTTCAATGGAGACACTTCGGTGCGGAGTATGTTGATTTCCATCAGGACTACTCTGGTCAGGGTGTTGATCAACTCGCGGAAGTGGTCAGGTTGCTGAGGACTGACCCGGACTCGAGGAGGATCATTTTGTCTGCTTGGAATCCGAAAAGTCAGCCTTTGATGGCTCTTCCGCCTTGTCATGTCTTGAGCCAGTTTTATGTTAAGAATAAAAAACTCAGCTGTATCATGTTTCAAAGGGCTGGAGACATGGGACTTGGAGTGCCTTTTAATGTTGGAAGCTACTCGCTACTTACTTGCTTACTTGCGCAGGTCGCTGGACTTGAACGTGGAGAGTTTGTTCATGTCATTGGAGATACTCATGTTTATAGTAATCATGTTGGACCTCTACAGGAACAGATTAAAAGACACCCTTTTCCTTTCCCGGTTTTAGAATTGAATCCTCTTGTTCAGGAGATTGAAAGATTTACACCTGAGGATATCAAATTGCATTGTTACTTGAAACATGGAAAAATTAAAATGGATATGGCGGTTTAAGTAATGGGATTTTTTAGATTTATTTTGAGTATTGAGCTTATCCTTCATTTCATCTTAATACTTATTCTCAGTTCTACCTAAGCAAGGCCTCTTAATTAATTAAACTTAAAAAGTGCTCAACTAATGCGAATTCAAAGTAAAATCAAGTAAACTTTCACAATTAAGTCTCTGAATATAATTTTCCCGATGCAAAAAAACAACATCAGAAAGTCCTCCACTTTTAAGTAACAAAAAAGTCTGCATAATACAATCATTCCTTCTAGGAAGACAATACAAGTAAAGCAATTCTTTATGTATTGTATTACAAGTAAAAACCGTGAAATTCGAATGATAAAAACTCTGAACCGACTTGATCGACAGAAGTTGTTTAACAGCTTCAGTGACAGGCGCCAAGTTCAAAGCAACATGTCCCATATGCGGAATAAAAAAAGTAACCGGAGCAAAAGGAAACTGCAGAGTCGGCACAGGTACTTTCTTAGCATAAAAAGTAGGTCTAAGAGCTCCAGAGTGATTCGCTACAAAATTATCCTCAACATCCTCAGGACAAGCAACAAAAGGTACAAAAACAACAACTTTTCTAACATTCGCCTGACAAATCTTAAAATCCTTGTAAACTCTGTTATAATCCAAATACCAGTCATGTCTTTTCTTATCAAACTCTTCTGAAGTATTACCTCCACTCGCTACAAGTTTGTAAGCAGCGGAGATATAAATTCCTTTAGAGCTTAAATACGAGATCAGCTTCAAAAATCGAGCGATTTTCCAGCCAGACACTAAAACAACCTGATACCTTCCATTAAGCTCTTTCAAGAAATGAACAGATTCTCCTCTTATCGTGACTTCTCTATTATAATAGTTCGCAATGATGCCCTCGACATTGACTATAACCAGTTCTTTATCAAGAGTTGAAAGCCGTGGCTGGTGAAGTACTGTGTGAAGCAGACCCTGTGTTGAAGAAATCGTTTCTTGTGATATAAACAATTCACTTTTCCCTGAATCCTGCCAAGTCGAAGCTTTTCCAGAATAAGTCTGAGAAAATTTCATTTTTTCATTCAAAACACGCGGATCTGCCTTGTCACGAAAAACTTTTCTTAACATTTTTCGGTCGTTTCGAGGTTTCAGCTCTTCAAGATCGGAAGAAAGTTTTGACCTCGGGTTTTTCGTTGATGTGAAGCCTCGAAGTTTTTCACCGAAAAGAGTTTGAAGCTGGAATGCATGAAGATCTTCACTTGGAGAGGACCGAGAAGAAATTTTAGCCCGGATTGGGAGCATTTATTAATTGTTGAGGTTTTTTTATTTGAAAATTTAATATTGGATTAGATTTAAAATTGAAAATTGAGTAAAGGGAGAGAAATGGAAGGTTTATTTGTGAGAATGGTTGGAATTTGAAGGGTTTAGAAGGGATTTGAAAATTTTAGAATTATTTGAAGGGAATTGAGGAAGTAGGTGTTAGTGAGTCTTGATAATTGCAAGACAAGTATTAGGTGTAGTTCCTGATAATCTTTTAAAGATGCACTTTAGTTAAACTCATAAAACACTTAATAATGCAAGGGAAGTCTAAAGTGGATTATCTAAATATTCATATTTTATCCCGACCCCAGCAGTAGTCCCAATCCGAACTTCTGATCCATTTTCATTAAATCCGCTTCAGCATGAAGACTAACCTTAACCAAAGGATTCACCGCATGAGTCAAGCTAGACGACAATCTTCCAGATCCCGAAACCTGTGCATTAAATTTAGCCCTTAAGAACCTGACACTTGCTCCTAAAGTGAAATCAAAGTCCTTATTCATAGCTCCACTATACACAAGTTCGCTAGTAAAAGTGATATTTTGATTACCTTTAACCACAGCTCCCAAGTGAAGCATATCCTGCATTTGAAGATACTGAGCATAAAACTGTGAACTTCCATAAGAATACTTCGCGCCAAGTCCATATCCAACAAGTTGTCTTGGCTTCCTCATGCCCGTGATTTCAAAGCCGAAGACAAGTGACTTGGTAAGTGACTGGATGTAATTCAAAGCCACGAACTCAAGGCCCAGGCCGACTTTTCCTCCAGCGATGAAGTCGTGTCCGATGTAGTCAGCTTCGAGTTGAACGTGAGACTCTTGAGGGTTCCTTGAAAGGTAATTCGCCGTCAGTCTTGACTCAATCTTTTCATTTAACTTGTAAACCAACTTCAGGTCTTGACGGCCGAGGCCTGGGTTGAGTCTTCCCATTAGGAATGGATTGGGAGAGACGAAATCGTAAGGATTCGCCATTTTTCCACCGGCAAACATGAAAGTCACGTCGTAGCTGCCACCTTGACCGTGGGGTAACACCCAGGAATTAGAAAATTGAAGACGTTGAGAGAGACCTAAACCGAGATCGACTTTTACACCTTCTAAAGGCTCCACCATTGTTGCTAAACGCAAAGGCTGAAGAAGCATCTCGAATGTTGGAGGACGGAGAGGGAACTTTTTTTGCATTTCTAGCAACATCGGGTTTTCTGATTCATCAAAAATTATTGGCTCTTCTTTTGGGTCGTCTTTTGATGAGTCTGCACTTTGAGGTTTTGGTACTTCGCAGTTTCCGAACCCAAAAAGTGCTAAGTTGATCTCTTTTTGAGCTCTAGACATTTATAACCCTAGATTAAAATAGTAAAATCCCTCATAAGGAAACTTAGAATATCTGAGTTACTTGAATATATGAATACCGAAGAATGAAAACGAGTCTGTATACATTCCAAGTCTAGGAATTTGATCAAGTAATTGAATATCGCAGGCTTCTAATACAATGCTAGTGTCAAAATTTTGCTCAATCCTGGCTTGACTCTCACTTTTAACAATAACACCTAATCCCTTACTCAAAGTCCAGCAAATCAAAACCTGAGCAGGAGTTTTGCCATATTTCTCTGCAATCTGCAAAACATCACAATGATCCAAGACACATTCACTAATCTCACAAAACCTAGAATCAGCTGGTCTAAAAATAGTTCTAAAAGCAAAAGGCATGATATCATTCCTGATGCAAAATTCCACAAGTTCATTTTGTTGATAATAAGGGTGAAACTCGAATTGATTAACACTAGGCCTGACTCTAGCATAGCCCAGCAAGTCATTAAGCAGCGCGACATTCCAATTAGAGACTCCAATAAATTTAACCATTCCCAGATCCACCAGTTCTTCCATCTGTTTCCAAGCGAGATGCAAAGGAAACGAGTCTCTTTCGACCCTTTGATTATCAACAACTGGAGGTTGTTTCTTATCCGGTTTCAAAGGAATAGGCCAATGCAAAAGAAAAACATCAATAAAATCAAGTCCTAGTCTTTTCAAACTGGCTTCACAAGCTTCTCTGATAAACCTGAACTGAGAACACCAGACCTTGCTTGTGACCATCACTTCTTCTCTTCTTATTTCGTTTTTTTCAATCATTTCTCTGATGCCTTCCCCGACACCCTCTTCTGTGCCGTATAAGGCAGCTGTATCGATGTGGCGATAGCCAATTCGAATGGCTTGCTTTACTACTTCTTTCACTTCTCCTTTTATTTGAAATGTGCCGAAAACCTTTTTGAAGGATTCGAATTTCGAGATGTTTTCCATTTGATAAATGGGAAACAAACAAACCACTGATGAGGATAAAGTTGATCCGGGAAGTGCAACTTTTCAAAGAACTTCTTCAATTGCTTTAGGGCAGAAAAATGTTGAAGAAGCTACTTCTGCTTTAACGGCTGGGAAGATAGATATGTATAGAAAGGAACAGCATGATATTAATTTGGTGTTGAAGGAAAAACATAGTCTTTTGAAGACTGGAATTCAACTTAGGGCTAAGGAGGCCATGGATAAGGGAATAAACAAACAAGCCTGGGATTTTATTGAGAACAGAAAGCCAAGTGATGAAACTACTTTGGAAATGATAGCTTACGACCTCTCAAATTCAAAAGTTTATGAAATGCTTTGCAATTTTTTTAGTAGCGCAGAAAGATTAACAGAAATTATTATTGTTAACTGCAATCTGACCTTATTTCCAAAGTATTTACCGACTAGCTTAGTCAAATTGGATCTTAGAGAAAACCTTATACCAAAAATTGTTTTTGTGATGAGCAAGTCAGATCAGCCAACCACAAACTCAAAACCCGAAATAAACTACTTAGACCTCTCCTCAAACCGTATCGAAGAAATCCCTGAAGACCTTCCTCAAAGCATCACCTATTTGATCCTCCAAAAGAACCAAATAACACAAGCCTCAAAGCAATCCTTCGAAGACCTGAACTCTCTTCAAACCCTAAACCTATCAGGTAACCAAATCGAAAAAGTAGAGTTCACAACAAAAATTTTCACTTGTTTATACGACCTGAACTTAAGTTTCAACAAAATAAAAACTCTTCCATCCCATTTTTTCTACCCAAGCAAGACTCTCGTGAATTTCAGCCTGAGCAACAACCCTCTGCAAGTCCTCGACAACTCAATAAGCGAGATGCAGACTCTTCAAAGACTCGATTTAAGATCAACGAAATTAACGACTCTTCCGACAGGCCTTTGCATGTTGACAAGGCTTGAAAAACTGTTAATTGAAAATGTTTTTCTAACAAAGCCGCCGATGTATATTGTCAAAAAAGGCCAGGAGCATATCATGGCATATCTTCGAGAACATCATCATGAGTCTTCTAGAACTGAAAGAGATATTGAATCTGTTCATTTTTCTGAAACTGAAAAAGAAACTGAAGAAAAAGAACCTGAAAATCAGAAAAAACTTGATTTAGAATTTTCAAAGTCACTGAAAACGAAAACGAAACAAACTGAAAAAATTAAATTGAAAAAAGAAGAGTTTAAAGAACTTGATGAATGGATTAATACGAGATTAAATTCGGAGGAGTTTGATATTTTAAAGAGCTTTTTAGTGTAAGAGTTATTTAGAGATGTGTTGAATGATCCGGAAGTTGATATTGATAAAACTCTTTTTACTTTTAATGCGATTTCGAAGATTTTTATGATTTATATGAAACAAGCTAAACAAGGAATGAAACGATTTGAAATTTCAGCGAGTTCTTCTTATTTCTTAGGAAGGATTGGGGAGTACCCGAGAGCTGTCAGGTTTTTAAATGATATCGGATTTCAGTTGGTTTCGAAACCTTTCATTGGCCTTATGCTTTCGTTAAAGTCAACAGGCACTAACTATAAAAGATCCAGAATTTTTCATGAAAAGCTTGAAGATATGCTTAAGGTTTTGAAAGAATGCAGAATTAAAGAACAGTTTGTTCCTGACTACTGTTTTAAAAGAGATTGATGATAATTTAATTAAAATCTCAGCTTTAAATGATTTTTATACTTCAATTATAATTTAGACTTTTGAAAGGGATTGTTGATGCTCTACAAATATTCTTAATATGGACTAGCCGATACTTTATTTATAATCTCCGCCAAATTATCAATTTCTGCTCGTATTTCCTGCAACTCCATCAAAAGGTGAATTTTCGAGTTGTTTTCATTCAAATTTCGATTCGCTGAAAGAGTTTTCCTGAAAAAAACCGTCGAAAGTTTCGGTCGATTTCTAGGTTTTTTATTAAAAATACGTGACTGCCCTTGAAGTTCTTCTAAAGTATGAATTTTCGACACTTCCGTGATTTCCAACAAATCCAAAATTTCATTCAAATTTTCATTATCATAATGATCCTGAACTTCCACCTTTCTCTGAAACTCTTTTAAAATTTTCGGAAACTTTTCTAAAATTTCAAGAAAAACCTTATTCGAAACAGTAAGAACTTCCGAAAAACAACTTGAAATCGCTGTAAATTTTCGTGGAATATATTTAAAAAGTTCAACATCTCCAAAATAGCTTCCAGCCGAAAAAGTTTTAATTTCCAGATTGTTACTTCCAAAGATATAACTGATGCGACCTGAGCTGATCATATAAAGTTCGAAAGGAAGAGAGCCTTTTTCATATACAACTTTTCCAGACTGGTAGAATTTCAGACTTAGTTTCGGAATCAAGTCGATTGAGAACTGATCTTCGCAAGCCTTTAAAAAGTTGATATTCTGTGGAGCTGACTTATGCATAGAGAAGACCAGGTAAAATTGAAGTTTTTTAGGAAGTTTGTTGATTGTTTCTGTGAAACTGTTCAGGTCACCGTATTTGTTTTGCTTTATGAAAGAGAATATTTTTTTTTTGAGTTGTGAAGAAATTTTGTATTTTGATTGTAACTCGTCTAGAATGTCTCTTTTACTGTTGAGACGCGCGGTGTTCACGTCTATTGAGGATAGGATTGATGTCAGTGTCGCTACTAAGAAGGAGTAGAAACAGATACCGAACATCATTATTACTATGCATAAAGCAATCTCTTCGGTTCGGTATGGCTTTATGTCACCGAATCCTACTGTGTTCATCACTGTGAATGCGAAGTAAACTCCTCGAAGGTAAAGGACAGCGTTTTCGTCTTGGTCGAATTTCATCCTTGCTACCCAGGTGTCTGGGTATATTCCGTCTAGTTTTGCCATGAAATACCAGATGCATGAGATGTAGTGCACTATTATCATTATTGAGTAGAGTATTGTCAGTAGTCGAGTTGCTCCTTGATAATTCATGAAAAAATCAAGCAAACTACTCATAGACTTAGAATCAAACATTGACCTAATAATCGGCACCACTTTCGAAATCCTAAAAATTCTCGTCAATTTCGTTAATCGAATCATTCTCGTCAGATGAGTGGTTTGGCTAGATTGAACATCACTCACATACCAAAAAGGGAAAATAGCCAGAAAATCAAGCAAAAAGAACCCAGTCAAGTAATTTTTCACTATTTTCCATCGACTAATCTCCAATTGCCCTGAACTGTTGATAAAAGCTGAGTTGAAAGTAACAAGGATATCTATAAAGAACAAGATATCAATAATAGTTTCAAATAAAAAGATACCAGAGCCAGGAACGACTTCAGCGAATGCTAGAACAATAGGCATTCCGATGATGACGTATAAAACAGCAATCAGTATCAAAATATACCAGTAAGACTTGCATTTAGAATCAGGATGAAACAAGCAACCTAGGTCTCCTCGTTGTAAATCTGTGAGATTCACAACCTTTCTCTTCTTATTCTCCATGATCTGGTCAAGGTTCAAGCGATAAGCTTCATGAGCATCAAACAAATTTGAATTAGTTCCAAGATTTTTTACTTCTTGATTGATATTAGACCAAAGCTTATAACCTTTGAATCTAACTTTAGCCTTTTTAAAGACTGTCTTGGTTTTCGGGTTTTTTATCGGACGTCCAAGGTAAAACTTTCTCTTGCGATTAGTGACACTGAGATCATCATTACTAAGACTTCTAACCGTGCTTCCATTAGCACCTTCAATCGTTTCCGAAGTATTTTGCTGTTGATTGCTATTCCTAATTCTTTCAATCAAATTTCTGATTTTTGAGAAGGTCTTCATTAATTTAATTACTAATCTATATGAAAAACAATTCCAAAAGCATAAAAATCTTCATCTCCATGCTTAGTTTGAACCTGCAGAATATGCCTGTAATCAATTTGAACAATATTCTTTGTATCACAAGAAGGAAATTTCGATAAAACAGGTCCATCCAGGTCTTCAGTTTGTCTTCGAAAGCTAGCCCAAGTCCTAGAATTTTTCTTATCCTTCAAAAAAAAAGTATAATCAAGTTTCACTTCTTTATTAAAAGACTTGATCATGAAAGTAAGTTGCCCGATTTCAGGTTTATAAACATGTTCCAACAAAAAATAAGAAAAGTTCTCATCACCTGAAGGGTAGTCAACCCTAAGAATCCTTGGCCTGATGCGAATTTTATCATGTTTCGGAATATCCCACAAGTAATTAACAGTTGTATTAACCGGGACTTCTTTCAACTCATGTTCAGTCATCAAGTGACTCAATAGTCTCTGAGGGTTTTCCTTCCATTTGCAGTTAAAATGCCCGATCTTTCGGAAAATGCAAGAAATTTTCTCAGGGTTGTTTAAACATTGATAGACATGTTTTCGGTATAAAGCAAGAGAAAATTCTACTTCGCAGTAACCGCAATTTAAGGAAACGTTTTTTAGAAGCTCGATTGCAATCGCGTCTTCATTTTCAAGGCTCATGATGACTGAGCATTGAGGACATTTCACTATGTTTCTGGAAAGACTTAAGAGTCTTAAGCATTTTTTACAGTAAAGGTGGTCGTTTTCACATCGAATTACGGGAGGCTCTAGATAATCATAGCATATTGGACATTCTAAGTGCTTTAGAACGTCAACGTGTGATGGACGAGGTGTGGGTCTTGTTAAGATAGGTTCGTATAGAGTTGGAGAGTCTTCTGTCTCTGACATAAATTATTTGAAATTGTGAAAATGATTAGGCCGGGAGAAGAATAAATGGCTTGTTGGGAAGTCATTTCTTTAGATGTGAATTACTGGATCAATGTGTTCTTTGGAGCTTTAGGGTTCATTGGAACAGGCTTAATTATTATCGTCTTTCTAAGGTTCAAAGACCTTAGAACCTACTCAAATAAACTCATTTTCAACTTAGCACTTTCTCAGAATATCAGCTGCATCTTAAACTTCATCCCCCCAAGTCTATCAGAAAACGACTACATATGTCTTGCAATCGGTATTACTTTCAATTCTTTACAATTAGTAACAATAATCTGGGCTTTTTCTCTAGTTTGCACATTGTACCTTCTAATTGGAAAACCTGCAGGAGTCTATAAAAAAAATTTCAAGTACTGGGCATTTGTTTCTTGGGTGTTAGTTCCAATTCTTTTTACTTTACCTCTTACAACAGACAGCTACTTGCGTCCTAATTCGAGTTTTCAAAATATCTGCACCTTTAAAACAGATCTTTTTTCTGAAATCTGGAGATTTGGACTGTTTTTTGTACCAGCTTGGAGTTTCATCATACTTGCTTGCGTTTTTTATCACAAGATTCATAAAAAATTCAAAGAACTCAACCTTGATAGTGAAAGCAAAAAGTTTCTCAATAGGCTGTTTTATTATCCCGCTATTTTAATTGTTATTTTACTGCCTTTGAGTAGTTTAAGGGTTTTTAATTTATTCAAGACAAACTGCATGTCAAATCTTTTTCTTGAAATTTTGAGTTGGATTTTTGTGCTTCAAGGACTTTTTCATGCTTTGGTGTTTTTTGGAACCCCTTCAGTTAAGAATTGTTTGAAGAGTCATAGAAAATTTGGTGGCAGGATCAGTGATGCTTATTATATGACTGACTTTACTACATCTTCTCTAGTTTCAGGTGAAAATTAATGTAAATTATTCAGTTAATAAATTTAATACATAGAACTTGATGGATTTAAAATAGAAGAAGAACTTTCTTCACTCATTTGATCAGATTTCGACTCATTAGCGATAAAATTTCTTAAAGTAAACCGATTTCCAGGAGTGGTGATAAACACTAAAAAGTTGAAAAATCCATTAAGTCCAATGATACCATAAAAAAAATACTCAATCACTGAAATTTGACATGTACTTGCCATATAAGCAAAAATTCTTATAAGTGTGAGTAAAATGACATTAAAACTCATGATAATCGGATAAACCATAAGTCTCTTTATTATCAAGACATAAGTCTTCTCAACTTCAAACCTCCTGATAATATAAAAAACCTTAACAAAGTAAAAAACGCTTAAAGTCAGTAACACCCAAGCGGGAAGATAATAAATTAAAACCCTTTCAATAGTCCCCAGAAAGTCCTGAGAGTAAGTGCATGTTTCCCCTTCCCTTCTATAAGTCTTTGTAAAAATTGGAATTAAATTTAACACCGGGAATCCGACCCAAGCAATGAAAGTCCAAAAGAAAGGTTTTTTTTCAATGAAAAGACTTTTTCCTGCAACAACTTGATAAATTGTTATTGAAATGTAAGTCATCCAAACCACTGATATCAATTGAGTTGAATTTGTGATGACTCCGACGAGAGAACAAAGACCTTCGCTTTTGTCGACTACTGAGATTGGGATCATGTATTCGAGAGAGCTGATGCACTGGGTTATTGATAAGTAGTAAACGAGACGATAGGAAAGAACTTGGGTCTTCTTGTGAAGGATGTAATATATGATTATTATCAGACTACCTAGGCAACTCAAGGCGCCACAGGCTAGATGGGTATAGAAAAATGCTTTGTCTGAATAGTTTATTAGACACATAGTTGTATTTATTTAGTATTTTGTGAAATATGGATAGGGTTCAAGGGTTTAGGCTTTTGGGTTTGGAGATGATTATTTTTTAGAGATTTTATTGAATTTTATTTAATTAAGTGAATTTAAGGTAGGTTATATTCTATTTCATATGTTTGTGATTTTAATCATCAAATAGTGTGGTTATAATTTTTATATAATAGGATATGAATTGTGGAATTTTTGAAGGTTTTAAGAATAGGTATATATTATTTTTTTATGGTAAACTGATTAACTGATTTTTAAAATTAAAGTCTATCATACTTTAAATATTATAAGTACTTTCAATCATTATATATACTACTTTTCAATTAAATTTATATAGATGCAATATATCACAAACACTTTTTTTCTTGATTTTAAATTGTATTCTTAAATGAAAACTTAATTTTTATGCGGTTAGAACTCTACTTTAGAATATCCTTTTCTAGCAAATTTGTGAAAAGATTAACCTTCAATTCCATATTAAATTTTTATAGATAAAACAATGTGATTATGAAATTTTGGTATTAATTTATACTTGGTTAATAAATTATTATTTATTAAGCCTCTTACTTTATTTATGCTATAAGTTTTTTCTATTCTTCTTTTCTTTTCTTGATTTTGTTAATTCTTGTATTTGTTGTATTAATCTATGATTTCTTCTCAAAGAATTCTCTCCATTTGAATGATCATCTGAATTCGTTAAGCATATAAATATAATGATTCCTTCATTTGTCTTTATTTACTGGAAAATAAATAAGGACTTATTCTAACTACAATTAAATATCAGAATTGATTCTGATAATCTCGTCTATCATCAGAAATGATGAAAAGTAGAAAACTCTTCAATATTAACCAGTTGATTCTGATGTGCTAGTTATTGATAGGAAATAATCTTTGACATTTGGTCTACTGTTTCTGGCGATGATTCGATAGATCGATGCATTTTTATAGCAAATCGATTAGCAGCAGTCAATTCTGTTTTTCGGGAGATTATTCTAAATAACTCCGATGATCTAGTTTGAATATTTTGTGATAATTAGGATATTATTTAGAATTAATGCACAAACATCAGGTAATAACTATAGTCTATTGTTAAGATATTTATATTATTGCTAAAATTTGTGGTGGTGCTGAACTAAACATGTATGATCATGTAGCTCAGAAGAGATTCTTGATCAAAGAATTTAAAGTATTTTCATATTAGACTGAATGACTCTTCTCATCAAAGATTTGCAAGAATTTACATACTAAGAACAATCTTTCATATCTTTACGTAGTTCTTACATTTCCAAACAAGAAAAGTACCTGATTAAATAAGAGAATATTAAGATCTTAAAGACTGTATTATTATGAATGACTTATATTCATAACGATATTTATACTGCTGAATTATTTATAAGCAATAGATGAAATTATAGGAAATTTTCATGTGGACCTATTGATAGGTCGCAAGTCGTTGGAAATTACTGGATAAATGCATTTGATAATAATCTTTTATCAGAAATCTAATTGTTTCCATTATAAAAAAAAATTTAGAATTACCAAATCCTACTAGATGCGTAACTTATATTTTTGAGAATAACGGAACATCAGCATCTACTCCAATTATTACTTCTTTACTTTTTCTTAAATTCAACTAGGGAATCTAGTTAAGTTTCTTAACTAATTATTAATTTTTTATATATCTTGAAAAGATAGGAGTGCTTTCATGGATTTCTATATAATTTATTAATTTTAAATACAATTCTTTCGTATGTGAGTCATTTGTGAAGTATATTCGCTTGAAATTCAAATTTCTGGTCGATTTAGGTCTTAAAGTGAAGCGATTGCTTCTGAAATTATAATTGTTTTCATCGAATATCTGTATATCAACTTATAACTCTTTAATAATCTTTCTATTAGCAAAATTTCTCATATTCGTTCATCATCACGTTTCTCTAAACCAGCCTACTTAATAACTCTGTTAATAAATGATCATTAAATGCCACAAGAGGTCCTGCTCGTTCAGTCGATACGAGGACTTCAGAGTAGATTCTAAAGAAGATTTAAAAGTCAGCGATCCAATTGAAGAGATAAGCACGAAGGGGACACCATTTCGAGAGACTCCAATCCAAAACCCGACTTTAATGGACCTCAGCAATCTCATGCAGCTTCTATCGTCAAACATTGATGAGGAGGCCCTTTGGAAGGAAAAACAGAAGAAAGAATTAAGAGAGATGCTGCTCATCCTTTTCAATAAGGATAAAGACGTCCTTGGCCTTAAGAAAAAGAGAAAAAACAACAATAGTGTCGGAAAGGTTTTCAAAGGAACTGTCAAGGCTGCCACTGCAAGAAACCAAAAAAATTTTCCCAAAATTAAAGTCAGGAAATTAAAGCCATTCGGTAAAAAAGAAAGTGAATCTCCTACTAAAAGCTTGAATGCTGGTAAAAAGAGAACTAGAACTCTTAGAAGTGGTTCGAATGAAATTAATTAGTATATATAAATTTTCTTGATTATGGACTAAGCTGATTCAGTTTGAAATAGATTTAGTCTAGATTTTTCATTTTGGATTGCTATAAAATGAAATAATTCGACAACTTGAACTTGTTTATAAATGATGAAAATTATTTGGAAATTTTAGATACTTTCAAATTAGACTATGTTTGGAAATCGAAATTTTCAAGTAATTGTTTAATTATTGAAAAAGTGTATTTTTAGAATCAACTCTAATGAAATCTTAATTTTGCTGAAGAGTCTGTAGTTTCTTCAATTATTTGAATAAACATTCTGAATATAAATATTCAAGAACAATCTATACAATTCTTAGTACAAATATTAATAAAATTTAAGCTGTTAATAATGTATAAAGACTATAATTTTATTGATGATTATTATATATTAGTTGATGGTTAAATAATTAATGCTGATTATGATTAAACTTGATGATATGATATTGAACTATTTTATTAAAATATTTGAATGAATAATTCAAATATACTCTTCATATATATTGCTTAAATATTCTAAAGGAATGAAATTAAAATTAATTTCATGATAAATAAAACTATAATCTCAAGGCTCAAACAAACTTTAATCATTTGATTATAAGTATAAAAATAGCTGTGCTTACCTTAAATATATAAAATTTATAAGATAATTGAACTCTAAATATTTAACTTAATTAGTCAACCAGGTTTACAACATTCATTTTTTTAAAAGCTCCTTGAAATTATTTTTTGCACGATCTATTAAATCTAAACTTCTTTGGGTGTTCTGAGTGTTTAAAAATAAGTGAACAGCTAATTTTTTGAATCAGAAGTCTTTCAAAGTTATCTGAAGTAAGATTTCTGATTTGCCAGTTAAGGTAAATTTAAAATTTCAAAATCATTTAGCGAAACAAAGGACTAAAATAAATCATTTATTAAATTCTCAGATGGTTGTTTATTCATATATTCGATCTCTTTAATAGTAAGTACTAGAGAAATAGTGTTTTGGAATTAAGGTAAAGAATAAAATTAAAACTTTAATCTTGAGTAATGAAAATTTTCACATAATTTTCGGTGAAAACTGACACATTAAAAATTAAAATATCTCTTTGTAGGTTAACTTTCCAAAAACTAGAGCTGCATCAAAAGTATTCCTTAAAAATTGAAAGAAAACAACTTTTTTTTCAGAATAATTATCAACTTTTCATATTTCCGTATTGATAACATTCATAGTTCCCTTAAACACAATCCTTGAAATTTCAAAGTAAATATCTTGGAATTCTTTAATTAGTCTCAACTTTTTATTCTCATACTCTAGTCAGTTCGATTCCTTTAATATCCATTTAAAATAATCCAAAACTAAAACTTTCAGCAATTCTTCTAAAGTTCCGAAAGATAACAAAATCTCGATACCCATCAATCATCACGTTTTCATCATTTTCGGGCTAAGTGAACTCTAAAATAATTTCCAGTTATTTCAAAATTTCATTCATTTAAATTGAGATATGATTGATTAGATGTTTCTCCTCTGATGAGCCCAAATCCATTCTACCCAGTCCTTTGGTTCAGGTAATCTTGTAAGTAACGAAGTAGACTTCTGCTGGTAATTCGAAGTACTAGACAAAGATTTGCTCGATTGTATCTAGTGATAAAGTCTTTCCAGATAAATATTTTCTCTCCTTGCTGCTTTGCCCGAAATGGTTTCTAATGAGCTTATGAATTACTGTCATCCTTAACTTAATGATCGATGTTTCTAGAGGCACTAGCTTTGAAACTGCTTTGGATTATTTAAGTTTGGTTAGAAATGAATACATGCATGTTGTCTGAAGAAGTTTTAATAAGTGATGCTCGATGGTTCAGGTGGTGTAAGGGTTTAGGTCGTTTGCTTCATTATTTAGAAGGGTCTGAATGCTTGGGTATTTTTAATTAGTTTTATGAGATAAATATCAATCTAAAATCTTTGAAGGATTTTTTATATTATTTGAAGTTGAAAAGTCTCTTTAATAGTTTGAAAACTGATTCAAAGCCTTTATTTATTTATTAGTTTTGATTTCATTATCTTAAGAATAGTTCTAGTTGAGAAATATTCTTTATGATTGAATCTACCTTCCGAACCTTAAATAATCGTTAATTATTCATAGCAAGCGTCTTCAATTGAAATCCATTATCCAGTATATATAAAATACTTAGTGTAATTTAATATGAAAAACGATAATTTATAAAATTATATAGGATAAATTACAATTTTCGAGCATAATCACACAACTTAGATCCATATCTTAAAGAATTTTCAAGTCTTTATCAAATCTTTAAAAAAATTAAACCTTACATAGATTTACCCATAAGTTTAAAAATAACACTTTTTAAAATTAATTAAACTTCTCTTCATCCTTTTTAATTCATTAATCATCCTGAGTCTTGAATGTCTAGAAATAATTCTAATACATAATAATTTTCATCAACACATTCAACCCGCTAAATAAGAAATTCAAACAAATAAATAATGGCCTTTATTTTTGTTTTGATATCATTCCTCACCCTTGGGCAGTCAGAGTACCTAGAACAAGTACTAGACTCGACAATGACGCTAGGGTGGTCGATCGACAAAGAGAACGATGAAATCAGCATTACACTCAAGGTATCATCCAAATAGTGCAAAATCACCAAAGGCTACTGCTCGATAGGCTTTCGAGAATCAATGAAAGATTGTGATATGGTAGCTGCTTTGACTGATTCAAACGATGTTAGAATTGAAGATTATTGGTCTTATAATCATGATACTCCTCCAACTGATGTCGCTGAAGGTGGGACAAAGGATTTAACATTGCTTGAGGGAGGAATTGATGAAAATGGGTATATTGATGTGACCTTTAAGAGGAAATTAGATACCAAAGATGAATATGATCAGGCCATCGAAGCTGATATCAAGGCTGATATATGCTGGGCGTATTTAAATAATCGAAATGGGTGGTATGAGCACAGTCACGACAGTAAATAATATTCAGGTCATGCAACTTTTACTTGGGCTACTACTGAATCCACCAAGTATTTCTCAAAATCTGAAGCAAGCTTAACGAGACTCATGACACTGTTGCTCATTTTTCTCTTCTTTTAGTTAGTTCTAAGAATTCCATAAAATTGAATAGTTGCTAAGATTCAACAGTGCCTTCGATATCAAACCCAATAAAATTTCAGGAAAAAAAATTCTTCTCAATAATTCATTCCTCTAAAGAAAAATCATAAAATTAACTTCAACAAATCCACCTGCATTAAAAAACAACTTCCTCCAGAATCACCTAAAAAATTTTAAATAATCCTAATTAAAACAATGTCTCTTCCATCCCTTCATCGAAGTTCATCTCAAATCCCGAAGCCAAAGCACCTTTACACCTCATCCTTAATCGACCGAGCTCCACCCTTTCAAAAGTTATCAAGCCAGTCATCAATACAAGTCCTTCCCCACATTTCAATAACAGGAATAAACGAAAACGACGACCTTTTCCAAGAAGTCTTCTTAAAGGTAGACCACTTTTTCACATCAAATCGTTTAAAATCACGAAAAAAGCGAAATCGTAAGTCAAAAGATTCAGATTTTTTTTACCAACTTCTCTTCACAGACCAGCCGAACCTGGAAACATCTTTAAAAGACCTTCTGTGCATTGCAGAGCTCGGAATTCCCCAAGGCGACCTAAAGAAAGAAGCAAGTATCTGCATCGCCTTAGGGGACCATTACTACCACAATAAAAAAACCCTAAGATCCATTCGTTTCTTCAAAAGAGCCCTGAAAGATTTTTCAATACTTCAAGACCTGCAAGGCAAATCAATTGCTTTAAACCGTCTAAGCATCGCTTATTTCACCAGAGGAAAACTGTTCAAAGCAAAGGACTCCATAAAAAAACATGCAAACATCTGTGATGAGGACTTTGTCCCTGTTTATAATTTGGGAATTGTTGATAGGGCTCTTGGCTTCGCCAAGAGCAGTGCAAAATTTTTAACTCGTAGTCTTGATATTGCACTTGCAAGGGAAAATAAAGAAGAAACTTGCTTCGCTCATGCACAACTTGGATTGACTTATAAGGCTATGGATCGATTTGAACTCGCAAGGACTTACTTGATTAAAGCGGCAAAGGGCGCTAAGGCCATCAGGGCTTTTGAACTTTTGGCGGAAATTAAAATTGCACTTGCTTATCTGGCTTTTTTTCAGAGGAAGATGAATGATTGTAAAAAGTACTTCTGGGCTGCCATGATCAATTCGACTGGAAGGAAAAGTGAAGTTTGTAGGATTAATATTGGGATTATTTGTGGAGAGGAAAAGATTAGAGAAAGTTTTGAAGGGTATTCTGTTAATTTTTAATGATTTAGAGTAGATGGAATTTATTTTTTGAGGGTAGGAGGAAGGTTTGGGAAAAGGTGAAAGAATGGGTTTTATTTAAAACGAAAAGTTTTTCAAGGTTTGAGATAAATTTCTTTAGTTTAAATAGGTATCATTATGTGGAATATCTTAATAGTTTAGGATATATAATAAATATCTTACATTAGAAAAAACTAATAATTCACTACTCAATGAAATTTATCTCTAATACCTCGGCCTGATCATAGGACTGGGAGGTTCAGTCTCCTCCAGTAAATTTCTCTCAAAACTCAGGCACTTTCCAAGATCATCAGCCGATACCCCAACAGACCTTCTCCTCTGTTGAACTTTTCTCTCCCCAACACGTTTTTCCCAACCAGGCGCAGGTCGAGGTACTCCAACCAAAGAATTAATAAGAAAAGTTTCATAATCATAGAGTCTCTCAGAAGCCTCTGCCTGACTAGCACAGCTGAGTCTTCTAAGTTCAGCCTTATTAAAAAACACGATATTCTTCCTGTCAACATTATGAATACCCTCATCATTCCTAATTGTGCTCGAAAAAGTATTTCTGTACATTTCCTGATTAAAGATCAAAGTTCTGCGACCCATCCAAGTCTTTCTTTTTTTACTTTTCGAGCTCCTTAAACAGTTAATATCATGGAGCTGAGATTTAAGCATTAGTATTCTAAAATAAGCAAAAATTCACTCGAAATAATCACAGTCAATAACCCTTTAGAAGTCAATAAATGATAAAATATAACATAACCACCCACCCAGCGAAATCAACAGAAGCAAATCTAATAACGATCACTGACATCCACAAAGCATGTAGAACAGGCGACCTAGCAACAATAAAATACTCTTATCACAGTGACCCGGGTCAAATAAACACAAAAGACGAGTCACTTGGATGGACTCCTTTATTCCGCACAGTGATTTTCGGACATGTGAAAGCCACGAAATTCCTTCTGAAAAACGGAGCGAACCCGAACTTGGTTAACACCCTGGGAGAGACTCCTCTTCACCAGGCAGCTGATAACTCTCAGTACATCATCGCTGAATTGCTCTTGAACTTCAAGGCTGACCCGAACTTTCAACAGAGCGAAGGCGATACTCCTTTGCATCATTCTTGCTTTCGAAATGACTATAAAATGATTGAACTTCTTTTGAGATTCGGAGGTGATCCGAATATTCCGAATTTCTTGTTTAAAAGAACACCCATGCACTTTGTTTGTGAATTTGGAAATGAAGATACTGTCAATTTAGTCATGCAGTATAAGGGAGATGTACATGCTTTAGACTCACAAGGGAAAAGTCCTTATAAAATCGCTTCGAGCTCTTTGCAGGCTTGTATTGACTCGTTTAATCTTCTGGGAACTGTCATTGTTCATGACTCACTTGCTGATGAGTTTGGAAAGGAAGATGAACATGATCTTCCTGTTTCTGCTCTTTCTCGATGGCTTGAAAATTTAAATTTAGGATCTTATTATCCTGACTTTGTTGCAGTTGAATATGAAGATTTGGAAAGTTTACTTAATCAGATGAACTCTCCTTATCCTGTCACTTTAAATGAATTGAAGAAAATTGGAATCTCGAAAATTGGACATCGACTCAGAATTTTAAGTAAATTGGAAGAGGATGCTGGAGTCTTTCCTGTCAAAAATCAGAAACAGACTTGGCAATGCTGTGCTGTCCCTCGAAAGACTCAATTTGGTTTCAATATGACTTCACTAGACGAATGGTTAGAGACTATTGATCTAATAGAACTAAAAGAGGTGATGATAAAATCAGGTTTCGATGACTACGGTTTTATCCTTATGCAAATGAAATCAAGGTACCCAATAGATGCCAAACTTTTGCAAGAAATCGGAATAAAAAGTGCAGATCATCGTAATAGAATCCTAAACAGCTTGACAGAAGATAAAGAAAAAGGAATTTTAGCTGATTCTTCTCAAACAAAAGCCTCTTGCGAATTTTGTTTGATGTTCTAATAGTTAGAAACATTCCCAAAAATAATCCTTCCATCAAATCTCTAAATTTTCCTAAATCCACCCAAAATCAATAAAAATCTTAAAAACAAAAGACCATCTCTTAACCCTTCACTCATAAATCTAAAACAAGAAAACCTCCAAAAAGCCATGCAAATTGATAATAAATGGAAATCGAATGCCCGATTTGTTTCGGAAAAGTCCTTCCATTCAAAATCTCTGAAGGCAGTTTAGCATTCCTATGCATTAATAAAAAGGTAAGTCTACTTAGAATTGAAGTCTTGCACTTCACTTCAATTCGAACAATTGCTTACTGTAGTGTAGTTTCCCTTTGGGTTACGATTTCTTCAGCAACTACCAATACCCAGAAGAGGATTTTCCAGGATGCATCGGCCAGGTGCAGTCATCAGTTTTGGAGTTTAACATAACAAGACGCTGCAGTCGTCGGAAGCACCGCAAAACATCGCAAGACTTAAGTGAATCGACTGATCTTGACCAATAATCTCAATGGTAACTGTTAATTAGGCAGAGATAGTTAATCTATTAAATATGCTGATTTGATTACTTCTTATAAAATCTTAATTACACTTAATGAATGAGCCAGGGCTAATCTACCAAATAGAACAGACCTTAAAAACTACTTCGCATTTAAGAACTGCTAAGCAAACTCAGTATCTTTGTTCTTTTCTTTCGGAACTCGCTTTTTTCAAATCTTATATTGTTCCTGTTGGGGAGGATATCATGATGAAAGCTAGTGAATATGTAGGATATGAGTACTTCCAGGAATCAGCGTATATATTTCGATATGGAGATCCAGGCGACAAATTCTACATAATCCTTGAAGGGTTAGTCCGTGTATTAATCCCATCTCAATCTGACAGCTACTCATTCTACGAAGCCACAACACTAACCCAAGGAGCATCATTCGGTGAATACGCTCTTTTATACAACCAGCCTCGACTAGCATCGATCCAATGCGCTAAAAACACTCACCTGGCAGTTCTAAGCAAGGACAGTTACCTTCAAATCCTAGGAAAAATCGAGAACAAGCGAATCGAGGACTCAGTGAAGCTGCTTCGCAGCTTCCAAATCTTCAAAAACTGGAGCAAAGGACCTATAATCAAGATCGGGTACTTTTTCAACGAGCGCACCTTGAGTCGCAAGACGATTCTCTGCAAAGAAGGAGAAGTGATCACTGAAGTTTTCTTCATAAAGCAAGGAGAACTCGAACTAGTCAAGTCAATCCAAGAAGACTCTCCTGAAAGGAAAAACTTCAGAGCGCCTGTTAAGAAAAGATGCATAAATGTCTCCATCTTGTCTTCTGGAGAAGTCGTCGGTGGAGAGGTCTTGACAGGTGGTCGTCATTTATACACTTGTAAAGTTTACAGTCTTATGGCGCAAGTTCTTGTCATCTCGAAAAATGACTTTTGTAATAAGGTCAAGAATGAAGAGTCACAAAATATCATTCGTAGAAATTATGAGTCAAAAGAAAAAGAAAGAGGCTCAAGGGTTGGAAGTCTAGAAAAAATCAAGAATTTTTATAAAGATGGACTTGAAGAACAAGTCTCTCTTCCTTCTGCAGCTGTAAAGACCAGGACTTCTAAGTACTTTTCTGAATCTCCTGAAAAAAAACAGAAGCATCAAAGTGAAAGTCATTTAAAAAAAATCATTAAAGGTTCTCGAGCTGAGCTGAAAACTGAAAGTATTATAATGAGTCAGAAGTTGATGGAAACAAGACTTTCTCCTTTGAACCGACACACACTGAGACGAAAGACTGATAAAAGATACGTTTATCCAATACGAATCGAGCAAAAACAGATAATCGACAGATACAAGACTCCAGAAGGTAACATCAATCGTTACTTCAACTCTTGAATCATTCTGTAATTAATCATGTTATCCTAAACTAAACTTCTAAGAGTTATTCTGTAAAGTAAACCCGCTGGGTTAAATTCTTCTGGATCCTTCCTCGCAGGGTTCGTCACTGAAAACTTCACATTGTTCATACCTGGAGAGAGGTAGTCTGTTATGGAGCAGGTGAATTGAGAGTAAAGACTAAAGCTGCTTTCTTGTTTTGAACATTGAGTTTCTTGATCGTTCACGTAAACTGAGACGCTGTGGTCTGCTGCGATTTCAAGAAAACCTTCCATTACTCCTCCTGGCATGAAAAAGTTTTTTAGGAAAAGAACTGTTTGGTCTGTGTCTTGGTCTGATGGGATGTACTCTGACCAGATCCATTTGGCACCTGGAATTTCTGCTGTCCATTCGTGGTGGTCTTCTAGTGTTAGAACTGCTTTTTTGTATGAGTCTGATACTTGGACTTGGTCTGTTGTGTCACTGAATATGCTGAATGTCACTGCTATTGGATTCTCGGGACTTGGAAGGTAACCTGAGACTGAGATCATTAAAAGGGTTAGATATTGGAACATTTGATTTTATTAGGATTTTAAGAGATTGGGTTGGAGTTTTGGTAGAAAGAAAATTTGAATGAGTTTATGGATTATGATAATTTTTTGATTTTTTTATAATAGTGAATATTTTAGGTTAGATGAGGTGAGTGTTGGAAGGAAGATTTTTTATTAATGTGTGTGAATATTCTCATATAAACTCCACAAAAAAAAAACTCCAACTAAAACCCAAGAAATCCCCCACCCACCTTTTCTAAAATTAAACCTCCAATCTATAACCTATTTAAATTGTCAGCTCTTGTGAAACAATTTTACCTTGAATGCAATCCAAATAAAACAAGACCCCATCAACCACAACCGAACTCTGAGAAGAATAATTAAGGAACAAGCTCTTCAAAGGTTGTTCCAAGACCTCCTCCGTTTCAGTATTAATCAAAAAAATTTGTCCCCTGAGATGTTTTTCCTGTTTGACAGCTCCTCCAAAAACAACAATAAAATCCTTATAACTAGCAAGTCCATATCCATACAACTTGTCCTTAAACCTGAAGCTAAAAGTTTCCCAATGTCCATTCCTAAACCTTTCAATAGTATTCGTCAAGTCATAAGGAAAGCCTCCCATCAAAAAAGTGTCTTCTTTATGTTTCAAAGAATATCCGTGAGACCTCGGCCTGTTCAAACTTGAGACACTTTGCCAGAAGCTCAAGTCTTTCAAGACTTCAACGGAGTCCGTCAAGGTGCTCTTCGAATCGATTAGTCCACCGATGAGGGCTGGGTATTGCCCGATGAAGCCGAAGGCTGCGTATCTTCTTGGGATTGAATGTGGAATTATTGACTTCAGGGTACCTGTTGATAGGTCTAAAGACTGGATTTCTGAACAGCTTATTGAATTTATTAGAAGTGTTGAAGAGTTTAGAAGAAGGTAAGATGAACCTGGGGTAAATTGGTATCTGTGAGAATTTACTGATTTTAAGTCAGTACTTGTAAAGATCTTGTCTTTGTATGTGTTTAGAAGGAGGCAGGGTGATGAAAAAACTGTAGAAAGAGGCTTAGGATTAGAAAAAGAAGTTTCTTGAATGGAGGGAAGATTTGTAGCTTCTTTGATTTTTTTTATTGAAAACTCTTCAAGTTCTTTCAAGTTGTTTATTTTTTTTAAGGTTTTTTCTTCGAGATTTTTTAGTTTTTTTTCGTATTTTCGAGTTATCAGCTGTTGTTTCAAGGCAGATCTTTCTTGTATACCTTTTCGAAGACTTTCATATTTTTTTTTAATATCTTCTAAAGGGTTATTTTTCATATCTTTTGTATCTTGCAAGTTTTCCTTGTTTTTTGGAATAAAAATCTTGCTTTCAGATGATAAAGGAATACAATTCTCTTGAAAGGCTCCCGCATTATAAGACCTGGTAGGTATCTTTATTGATTTCACTTGATTATTTTCAGAATTTTTCAAAGCTTTTTCGTTATTTTGAAGGATTTCAGAGTAAAATGAGAAGTTTTGCTCGTTTTCTGTCAATGATTGAGAGTCATCTAGTTTGGAAGTGCTTTGGTCATCTGATGTCTCTTTTGTTTTGCCCGGATCTTCGCTGGGAGAGTCACATGATGCTGCGATTCGGTTTAAAGTGTAGGACTTGGGAATGCTGATTGTTGGAAGAGAGGGGATTGAAGAAGACTTGGAAGATTTAGGAGAACTTTCGTCGAGCCACGGATCCATTTATATGATTGTTTGAGAATTTCAATATTTGATTTATGCTGGACTTTAAAGATCGGGTGAAAATCAAATATTTTGAGGGTTTATTATGAAAGATTGGTTTTTTTTTGTGGAATGGCTGGGTAAGGACAAGATATGATGTAATTTTTAATAATTGTTTAAAAATCATTTAGAGCTAAGAATGATTCAAATTTTAAATTATGCTTGGAATGGAATATATAGAGATTTTTGATGGAATTATGTTTTTATTAGAAATCTTGATTTTTGTAAATAGGCGCGTTAGTTATTTTGCCAAATATAGAAAGAGCTCATTCTTGTTTAAGTGGATTTAATATAAGACTACAATTCATAAAATCATTTTCAAAACTTACAGTCAACTTGATACTTTAACTGAGAACTAATGACAAGCGATTAATTTTATTAAAAAATTTAGCCAAATTTAATTAAAGGAATCTAGAATCTTTAGAGGTACTTTTCAAATTTGTATACAATTTAAAAATCCCTCTATTTAAGGCTGAGGTTATTAATAAAATTCAGAAGTTAATACTGATAATAAAAGATTTGTATCTTTGCAAAAATTATATAAACAAAAATTATTAATTTTTACTAAACTTGAAGCACCATAAGTTATTCTTATTCATGCATTCTACCTGAGACTATTGAATACATTATAAATGAATCATTCTTATATAAATTTTAAATGAGTTAATAAATTTAATCGATTAAACATCTCTTATCCCTGATACCAAAACTCAATCATAAAAAAATAACTCCAAAAAAAATTTTCTTCCAAACCAAACCCACCTCATAATGACATCATCTAAAATTATCCAGCAATTCTCTCTAATCCTTCACACTAAATTAAACCCATACACCAACCTCTCGATCACCAATAATCCTTACGATAATTGACTCTCTAATCAAATAATTTTCAATTCAATTTTCCACTATTAATCCAAGTTATGGCTGCGATAAGAGCAGGAATATTAAACCAAGGTTTAGGAAACTTCCACGGTGCAGGGTACTTCCGTAATGCCAACTATCAGAACCGCTTCCAAGACGGAAACGAAAAACACGAGTCATTAAGTTCAAGTGATTCAGAAGACTCGTCAACAGACTCGAAGTTTGGAAATTTTACGAGTCAGAACTACGCCGCAAATGCCTTCGCATTGGAAAAGCACAGGGCACTGATGAAAAAGAAGCAGGAGTACATTAATAAATTAGAAAAACGACTTAAGTACATCGACGCAGGGATCATCATACTTGGAGTCTTTGGTACAACTCTGGCTAATATTGAAGCTGAACTTTTTTATAGAAATAACAACGAATCTGTCGACGCAAGTGACGGGTATAAAGCTATTGTTAGCATTTCTACCCTTTTTTTACTTGTTTTAATCGTTGTTCAAGCTAGGTATGATTATTTCGTGATTAAAGAAGGACGAGAAGCTGCAGAAGATGAGGTGCCTGACTTTTTCCAGAACACTACTTTCCTAATTTTGTTACTGGAACTATTCATATGTGCAATACACTGTCCGCCCGGATATCAACAAAAAGTAGTATTCGAGCAACTAGGAGGCACATTAACAATGGGTACCAACGAGATCTGCGCAGCCCTAATGATCTGCAGAGTCTACCTATTATTCAAGGTATTCCGTCATTTCAGTAAATGGACATCACACGAGGCTCAAGAAGCATGCATGATCTACGAAACAAGAGCAACAGCTTCATTCGCAGTGAAGGCAATTTTGAAGGAAAAGCCTTTTCACCTTTTGATTCCTTTGATATTAATCAGCATCATCGCGTTTTCCGCATCAGTCCGTTTATTTGAAAGAGATTTCGTATTATCCTCAAGTCAACAGGACTACAGCTACATCTGGAACGCGATGTGGATGGTCATGCTTACAATGACCACCGTCGGATACGGCGACTTCTTCCCCAGGACCCACTTCGGTCGCTTTGTAGCTGTCTTGGCCTGCATATGGGGAATTTTTCTTATTTCTTTAATGGTCGTGACCCTTACCAACTTTTTACTCTTTTCAAACGAGGAGTCTCGTTCTTTCCACTATATCAACAGAGTCAAGTCCTTAGAAGACTCAAAGAAATTTGCAAGACTTTACATCAAGGCTCAACTTGAACGATTTCTTTACTATCGCCGTGCTAAGAAAGATGCGAATTTCCGGGTCTATGTAGACAACTTAAATTTAGTCATCAAATATCACTTCAAAAAATTCAAAGAAGCTCAACGACAGGCAAAATTCGCTGACATTGAAGCAGCTGAAATGTTGACAGTTCTAAATGAAAGAATCAGTGTTCAGGTAAATGTGATCAAGCGGAACTTGAACCACGCTCTTAAAGTTCACGACAACATGACCGTCGCCCTGGCAAGTCAAAACAAGACAAAATATTGCCTTGAGTCTTCAATCACTCATTTAAAAGACCTTCAAAAGCTAGTCTATTAGAATAACCACTTGTTTAACCTTCTCAGTCCTTTCCTTCGCTAGTCCAGTCCTAATAAATGGCAGCCACAAGAGAAGAAAAGCGTGCATTCTGGGAAAAACTCTGGAAGCTACTCGAAGAATACCCAACTATTCTTCTATGTGACGCTAACAACGTGGGAAGCAACCAGCTTCAGTCCATTCGAACAAAAATCCGCAATCGAGGAGTGATGCTTTTCGGCAAAAACACTCTCATCAGAGCAGGGATCAAGTATCGAATGGAAGAACCTTCTGCCAGTCAAGAAGACTTCGAACAACGAAAGAAGTCCTGGTACAAAATGGACCAATTAAACGAGTTACTCCCTCTCGTCAAGGGCAACATCGCAATGATCTTCTGCAAAGGCGAAACTGATAAAGTCTTAGAAGCCATCGACGACTCGAAAGTTCCAGCTGAAGCCAAAGCAGGAACTATTTCGCCTGTCGATGTTTTTGTACCACCAGGACCCACCGGTATGGACCCTTCACAAACAGCATTTTTCCAAGCTTTAGGCATTTCGACGAAAATCGTCAAAGGTCAAATTGAAATCGTTGCACAGATCCAGGTCGTTGAAAAAGATAAAAAAGTTGGAGGGTCTGAAGCTGTTTTGCTGAAAAAACTTAATATCAAGCCTTTTCATTTCGGACTCAAGGTGTTAAAGGTTTATGATAATGGCTCGGTTTATGATGCAAGTGTCTTGAAACTAACACCTGAGAGTATTTTAGCAAAGTTCATGAATGGTGTTCGAAACATCGCTGCTTTGAGTATTGAAGTCGGAATCCCTACAACTGCTTCAGTTCCTCATTCAATTGTCAATGGTTTTAAGAATTTAGTTGCTGTTGCTTTTGCAGCTGGTTACAACTTTAAAGAAGGTCAAGGCCTTTTAGATGTTTTGAAAGATCCTAGCAAGTTAGCTGCCATGGCTGCGCCCACAACGACTGCCGCTGCTACAACTGCCGCCCCTGTCAAGGAGGAGAAGGTCGAGGATGAAGAAGCTGGAATCGACATGGGAGGAATGTTTGGAGATGATGATTATTAAATAGTTAGAAATGTCTAAGTTTTGTCTTGCGCCGAATCTTGACGAGGAAGAAATCCAGGCCATCTATGAATGGGTTGATTCTATTCCGCTTTCAAGGCCGAAAAGAAACATCACCCGTGACTTCTCAGATGGAGTACCCCTCGCAGAAGCAGTGAAGTACTTTATTCCAGGACTGGTCGATATTCACAATTACGTCGCGGCTAGTTCCACAAGACAGAAGCTTAACAACTGGAACACTCTTAACGTGAAAGTTTTCAAGAAAATGGGCTTTCAATTAGCACCTAATGATATCGACGCTTGTGTGAATTGCGTCCCTGACGCAATTGAAAGGGTCTTGAAACTCATTCAAATAAAAATAGAAGAGTTCAAAATGGGAATTGAACAAGAACCTATCAGTCGGCCGATGAAACAAGAGGCTAAAGTTGACTTGAGGGTGTTAAAAGAACAGCCACAGGTGTTGAGTAATGATAATAGAGATGAAAGTATTCAGAATATGAGAGAAACTATTGAAATCCTTGAGTTGAAAGTGAAGAAATTGGAACATATGATGAAGATCAAGGAGAATAAAATTGAAGTTCTCACTAAAAGACTGGCTGATGCCGGGCTTTACTAGTTTTAATTTAATTAGGAGTATAAACATGAACTTCTTTGGGAAAAAGGATGATAGTCTTAATGAAGAGAGGTTAAAACTCACGAAGATTTACTTGCAACAACAGAAGGAAGAGAACTCTGAACTACGAAGAGAACTTGCAAGGCTTCAAGAACTGGTTCTAAGGAATCGACTTTTAATGGATGATTTACTCAATAGTGTAGCGAGTAATGAGAAAAACATCAAGGGAATCAATGAAATGAATACTTTACTTGAAAATTCTATCAAGACTAATGATGAGAATGTCTTGAAACTTGAAGATGAAATCAAACAGCTTAGAGGTGTTAAAAATACTTATATTCCTACTGATTTCTTGTTGACTTGCAATGGAGAAAACTTGCAGAATGTCTTGGATCGGGTGGATGGAACTGGAGATGAACTATGGTTTAGGGATTTGAATGGAGACTTTTGGAAAATTGAGAAAATGATACAGCGTGAAGAGGAAAGTGAGGAGGATGGGACTAATATTGATGGGTTTACTATTCAGGTTAAATTAAGTGATTGATTTTGGATTTTGAATGGAATTAGATTTTTTAGAGTGGAATATTGAATTTTATTAAATCTATTTGATTATTTTTAGGTTGATTTTATACTCCTGAGAAATATTTGAAAATACTTGAAGATACATTTAAATATAACCACCAGAAATAATAATGCTAAGAATTATCCAAATTATCTAACAAATGATTTTTTTTAAATTAATCAGTAAAAATCTGTCATTTGTCTTACAACTCTAGTATTTTTTAATACTATGAGATATAATCTTCAACTTCCCTTCCTTTATCCCAGATTCCTTCCCCAATTTTTTTTTCACTTTAGTCTTAATTTTCTTCTTCTTCCAGAACTTAACGACTTCCTGTTTATTCTTGTCTCGTGTGATAAACGGAAGAGGTGACCCTTCATAGTTCCTATATCTCTCAGCTGAAAGACTTCCAGTCAGCTTACTTTTCGGAGTTTCATTCAAAAAACCTTCTCTTGTCGGACTTTGAGCAAAAGTCCAAGATTTTGAGTCTCCTAACAATTCAGAAGGTTTTCTGATAAAGTTGATATATTGCTGAGTTTCTTTCAAAAACTCTAAAGTGCTTCGGTCGTTTTTTTCAATGCGAAGCAAAGATATTCCTTTTTTTTCTATTATTTTTTTCCAAGAGTCTGGAATAGAGTCCTGCCAAATATATCTGATGGTTGTTTGTGAGTTTAGATTTTTTGAATGGGAGGGACTTGGAGTTCTGAAAGGTCGGATTGAAATCTTTTCCATTTATTTTAGGTGGTTTCTGACTGAATCATATGAATTTCAGCTTTTTATATGTTCTCAATCGGTGTTTCAATCAAAAGCCATTTGAAAAATCACTAAACTTGAATCTATTTCAAACAATCAATAAAATTCAATTTCCAATAATTAACCCAAACCCTTTCTCATCCCATTCAACCACCATCCTCAATCCTTTAAAAACTCTCCAAAACTACTCGATCTCAATAACCCAAATCCCCAATTCTAGAACCTAAAAAAATTCTATTTTCCATAAATGGTCGAAGCCCAAATATCTAACGTCACAGTTCTCTGGGCCCAACGAAAGCGATTTGTTTTCCTAAAAGTAGAAGCACGAAACATGGACCCATCAGAGTCAAAAATCGAAATTTTAGCTCCAAACATAATAAAACTCACAGGAAAGAACAGGATGAACAACCTAGTCTACAATATGAACCTCGAGCTCTGGCACGACATTTGGTTAGAAAAAAGTTCTTTCAGCTTGACTGACCTCTGCGTGAAGTTCAACATTACAAAAAAGTGGAGAAAAATCGGGTTTTGGCCAAGACTTTTGAAACAAGAAGGAAAGTTCAGGTTTTTAAAGGTCGATTGGGAAAAATGGCAAGATCCGGAGTTTATCGACCCGAAGAATCTTTTAGGAGATAATATTGACTTGGAGGACTTTGATGATCTTTCACAGGACTCTGATAGTGAAAAAGAAGATCTTCCTGAACACCTTGTTGGACAGAAGATCGACTTGGAACATGTAGCAGAGAAAAAAGAAGAGAAAGAAGAGAAAAAAGAAGAGAAAGAAGAGAAAAAAGAAGAGAAAGAAGAGAAAAAAGAAGAAAGTGAAGATAGTGAAGAAGATTTCATCCCTGAACATTTAAGATAGAATAATAGAAAATTTTAGATCCTTAGACTAGGTGTTAGTTTAATATAAATAATCCCCAAGTCCTAAAACTTTATCAATCTCAGGAGATATCCATTCAGTGATAATCCAAAAGTAATGTGCAAAGACAATCCCAGATACCAAGTCAATCGTGTAATGTCCTCTTAAAACAATCATAACAATCGACTCCAACAAGCAAACTCCAAAAGACACCCACATCATATAACTATTTCCAAGGAACTTATGTTCAAGTCCACAAAAAAGCATGACTCCCACATGTCCTGAATAAAAAAAGTCAGAAGTCGGTTGATAAGAAACAGCAATACTTGGAAACCCGGGGTATTCCCAACAGTAACCATTCGGCTTTCTCAGTAAAAAAAGACTTTGCAAGGCAGCCCTTGTCCCATAAAACAAAAAAAAAAACAAGACCTGTCTGGAGCTTTTTCCCCACAAGGCATATCGAACACAGAACCAAAGAAGCATGACATCAACTAAAAACGAAGAAAAAATCAAAATTGCATCTCGAGGTTCTTTGTTTTCTTGAAAAAATCTGTTCAGATTAGAAGTGGCTTCAAAAATACCGTCCCAGATACATTCAACACTTTTAGGTTGAATTGCAAAAGCAGTGATTGCATTTATGATTGTGAATGAAGTCACAAATATCATTAAAAAGCATCTGCTGATAAAAACGATTTTTTTGTGTTTTGTTTCCCAGTTATGTTCTATGAAGAGCTGTGAGTAGCTTGTTGATAAGCTTATGAGACTTGACCGGGACATTATTATTGATTAAGATTAAGACTTCTGTTATTTGAAGTAACTGATTATAGAATGGGATTTCGGTAGTTAAAGTGAATATGCCGTGATAGGCTTTTTAAAGTTGTTATAAAAGGTGGTTTTTTAAAGAATTGGTGATTTATATAGTTGAGGCTTTTCTTTACTAGGCTAAACTTTCAACTTTAATGATTAAATTTTCTAAACTTTTCTCGTTTATGACTTGATGAGCATTCATTAGAAGTTTTTTTACAAAATCATTGTTTCTTCCATTAGTCTTATAAACAAATATCGCTTTTTCTAAGAGGTCTTCATTAAATTCAGTTTTTTCTAGTTTTTCCTGAAGAAGATCAATAATTTTAGGATTTCCATCCAAATTTATAAAACCAAGAAGTATTTTAAGGAGTTCTCTTGAACTAAGCTCTGAAATATCAAGATTATTGAAACAATCTTCAAGGCATTCTTTGATTTTCTGGTAAGCTTCCTGGTTATTGTAAGAATTCGTCAAATTTTCCAGTACTTTTATCATGTTTTCAGGATTTGATTTGATTTTAGAGCTTATAGCATCTAAAACTGAAGATAAAAACAATGTCTCTTCAGGAAAAGATATGTTAAAATTGAGGAAAAGGTTAATTTTTTCGATAATTGTCTCAATTTCAAGGGTTTCATCAATTGAAAAGTACTCAAGAATGCTTTTTTCATATTTATAGTCATAAAAAGAAGTAGACAATGCGATATTAAATTGAGTATTAAGCTCAGCAGGTATATTTCTTATCGTTTTCAAAGCTTTGAATCTATCAGCGTTAATCTGTGAGTACTGTGCGACTAAAATGAATAATTTAATGGCAATTTCCATGTTTTTTTCCTTTATCATCTCGAATATATAGATATTATTTAAAAATCTCGAAATCAATGTTGAGTATCCCTTACTAAAAATATGTGAAAGTAAAGAGTCTCTGCTTAATTTCATTTTGGATTCAGTTAAAAAACTACTGTCTGCGTGATTAAGCACCGAGCAAGCCTTCATCAACAAGGAATGACTGGGATTTTGGACTCTCATCGATAAAAAATGACTAAGCACAAAGGCATCAGGTTTTTGTCTAATCATAATCAAGTCGAAATAAGCTTCAGCATCTTGAATGTTAAATTTATCAAAGATTGAATTAATTATCATCAACTTAGTAAAATTATGCATAAAAGATTCAGCTACTTCTTTCCATTCTTTATAGATTGAAAGGTTTTTGTTATATATAAAAACATAGTAATCCAGGAGTCGTTCTGGAATCATCAACTTTTCATCAAAAGCAGATTTAATAGCTTTAATAGAATTCAAAGTGTATTTTTCCCAGAGACTTGTATTTGAAATAAATTTCTTGTTTAATTCTGCGACGTAGTAAAAAAACCGAAATGATTCAAAATCGACTATCGAAGATGAAAAATGATCTTCGATTAATTTAGTTAAATTCTTCATGTAAATGCTATCAGTTACTTTAATCGCTTCGCTGATCAAATAATAAAGATTCAAGTAAGTAGAAAAGGTGTAGTTAGGGTGTTTAAGAGTTTCTTTGCAGTAATCTTCAGCGATTTTTCCCATTTTCAAGTTACCAGTAGTGCTCAAAATAATAGAAATCACGAATTTAAAGAAAGGAATCGTTTCTTTAGAATTAAACCTTGCAGTCAATTTATTTTCAACCAGAGCTGGCATTGTTTTACTGATAGAAAAAAGAACATTCAAACACGTAAATGTTTCCAAATCCTTTATCCTTCCAACTTCATTAAGTTTTAAAGTCAATATCATCAATTCCGAAGCTATCTCCTGTGGCAAGGAAATTTCAAAATTCGAATTTTTCATTATCAAAAGATTCATGACGAATCTTTCACAAGTGTCTCCAATAAAATACTCATCATTATCCATCATAGCCTGAATACTTTTATAAACTTTTTCCATAAGTCTCTTATCAAAACTTTGAGTGATAATCATGTATTCCTGAATTTTGACAAGTGACTTCATGCAAGTTATTCGACTGAGATTAGAAACTTTTTCTGAAAGTAAAGAAAAAAAATCTTCAGCGATATGATAACGATGTCGAGCGATTCCCACCAACTGCCAAGTTTTAACTAAATCATCGAAGATCAAAGAGTTCCAGTCAATAAAATGACTTTTTTCAGCAACCATTTCTACGATATCACAAGATGTAAGCCTGGGTACTTTAGCAGCACCTTCAAGTGCCAGCATCATCATCTTTAATGTGATATTTTCATTATAAGATTTCAGTACTTGAATGGTTTTAACTTCAAGTTTACGATTCATTATCTCTAAACTCGCGGTATCTCGATAAGCCTGAATAGTTTCTAAAGGATAAGTGGTGTTATTAATTTCATTCGAAATCATCGTCACGATGTACCGAATGTCTTCCATAGCAACGACTTTAAGAAGTAGTTTTTTCGTAGGTTTACTGAGAAAATTTAGAACTAAGGAATTTCGTTCTGGCGGCAAAGTTTTACTATCTCTTATCACGTCTCTTACGAACTGGCAGCCGATGGTTGTGTTGTAGATATGCAGGATTTCCTTTACTTTGTTCATGTGCCTTAAGACATACTTGAGCATCAGAAATCTTTGATCGATGCTGAGCTTCTGGGTGTTGTAAATCTGCATCAAGTACACGTTTGACTTGGACGTATTCAGTTTTGATAGCAGGTATGAGTCTTCACTGAACATTCTCCATTGTGCTGGACGCATTAGAGAGACGATTCTAGAAAACATTTATAAGACTATTAATATTTTCCTGTGTAAATGAATGGAATTTCTGATGGGTCTTCGAAGATTTCTACTGATCTGCCTATGAATCTTTCGAAATTTGGAGCTTTTTTGGAAGGCTCTATTGCGTGGTACATGTCGTCTGGGGAGATTAAGGCGATTGGGTTGGTTACTACCTCACATTCAAGGTCTGGCTCTTTCAAAGGTACCCTAGCAGTCATTTTAGAAAAGTCAGGGACCGGCACTTTTTTCATGACTTTTTCAGGGATTTTCGGAAGTTCTACTACAACAAACTCATCATCATTAAGAACTTCCTCATATCTTCCAGTCATTTTCTCCATATTCACTAAACTTCTAACAGGTTTTTCATTTTCATTCTGAATTCCAATAAAAACAACCTCATCACAATCTTCAATTACTTCAGGTTCCCTCGGAAGTTGTTTTTCGATATTAACAAGTACTGGTACTTTTTTCCTACCAACATCAAAATTAGGTGAAAGTAAAAGTCTTTCATCTTCTTCTTCAATTTTCTCAAGTCTTCCCACTTCTTTCTGCATATTGACAAGTACAGGTACCCTTTTTTTAATGATATCAATATTAGGTTGAAGTATAAGTTCTGACTTATATTCAGACTCATCTTGAGTCTCATCACGTCCAGTCGTCTTTTCCATATTAACCATCATCAGGACCTTCTGAGGCTTATGCGGGTCCAGAACAAGAACATCTCCTTCTTGGTCCTCATCTTGCAAGTCTTGCAAGTAATCCGGGTCTCTCGAGGTGCCTTTTGCGAAATCATAAGCCGGGACCCTCTCAGTCACCGGGTCAGGGTCGTAGCTTCCTACAGAAGGAGTGACTCCTCTTAATTTCTGGTTGATTCTCGCTAAAATTTCTCGATTTTTTTCAAATTCTTTAAAACTTTCATAGTCAGTCGGAGCGAAACTTACTTCAAAAGGTCTGGAAAATTTAAAGTCATTTTTATCATAAAATTTCCAGTCTTCAGGGGTAAAATAAGAATCTGGTAGATGAGGAGGTGCAGTTTCAACAGGTTCTTTGTAAAGAAATGAAGGAATACCAGGACGAACAAGTGAATCATTGATGAAAAGAGGAAGTTTTTCATCGATTTCAACATTTTTTTCCTTTTCTTGCACGAAAGGAAGTACATCGATATCATTACGTTTTTCAATGAGTTTATAAGAAGGGTTATATTTTCCAGGGCCTAGGGTGTTAGACTCTTCTATCTTTTGAAAGCCTTCTGGTAAGATAAGAGCTGAAGGGACTTTTGACTTTGATACGAAATAATTCGGGTCTAAAGGTGGTCGAATGTCACTTGTGGGAGACTTGGACCTCGGCGAAGCTGGAATGAAACCGCCGGGAATGTCGTCGTCGTCGATCAAGTAGTACATTCCTGGACCTGGACTCACAAATCTTGGAGCTCGGACGCCGATGAAAGGCTCGGAATATGCGACACTCCCCAAGACTTGAGGCTCAATGCTCTTGTAGTCTGGGTCGTATTTTCCTGGACCGAGTCTTTCCCAGTTGAAACGGGTTGGATGGGATATGAATGGACTTATCACACCACCGGTCACTCTTTGCTTTTGACTCTCTGGTATTGAAATGTCTCGCATTTTGGATAAAATTGAACTTAGAGCTAAACGCTCGTTTTCTTCTTGCTCTTTTTTTAAAAGATTATCGGTTTTCTCGCACTCTGCCACATATTTAAAACCTGGAGGCTGTTTCAAAACAAGGTCATAATTCGGGAACAGCGGAAGTTCTTCTTTCAATTTCTCCTGAGGCATTCTTGGGCTTTTTCCGAATTTTCCCCCTTTGGCTGATCTTTCCACTAAATCATGTCGCGGAAGGTAAAAATTTGGAGCAGGTTTTTTATCCTGTTCAAAAGATTTTAAATCTTTATTATTTTTCGAGTACAAAGAACTTGATGGCGGGAAAATAATTTGATTCAACTCCGGGTTAGATGCGATTTCTTTTTGAAGTTCTTTTTCCCAGTTTTCTTTCGCTTTGAAAAAATCATCAAATTCGGAATCTGCAGTCGAAACACTTTGAAAGACTTGATTTAATGACTCTTGGACTATATAGTGATGCCCTGGCGGCTTTAATGGAATTTCATTTTCACTTTTAAATGGCTTTGAACTTATTACTGCTGAAGATTGCTTTTTTTTTAGAAGGGAGTAGTTTGGAGATAAGGGCTGCACTGGGCATGGACTTGGTTTTGGATGCTTTCGGGGAAGTTTGGAGATGTACCCACCTGGAACTGTTTTAGGGTACTCCGGTGATGAGATGTAGTCGGCTGCTGATGATTTTGAAGAGAAAATTTCACGTTTTGATGTTCCGAAAGTGCCCACTGACTTTTTATTAGAATTTTTTTGTCCTTCTATAGGTTTTACTGGGCTTGAAGAAGTTGGATTATCATGTTTAATTTTTTTCGGTACATATCTTTTAGGAATAGCCTGTTGTTTAGAAGTTTCTATCTGTTCTTTAACTTTAACAAGAATTTCATCCATTTATTACTTGTTCCTACCTTTAAGCTTCATCCTTTAAAAGTTGATCATCTGATAAGCCATCAATAAATTAAAACAAATTCTCCCAAAACCTTTCCATATTCTTCAATAAATGATATACAAAAACCCGAAATCATTCATAAAAAAGTACCTTGACAGACTCGAATCATCATCCCCAGATCCTCGCAATTTAAGTCATTTCATGACTAAAACCTCAGAAACCCAAGCCCTTTCAACTCTCGAAAGACTGGAGAATGATTATTTTCTCCATTATGTTAAAAGAAACTTGCTAAAAAACCACCCGTCAATTAATCCTCTTGAGCCACTTTCACCAGGTGAGTCAAATCAAAGACTCTTCAGAAGACTCGACCCGATTCGCTTGAATTCAGAAGAAATTCCTCTTAAACTCCATTCAAAAGTAAATAAAAGTCTTCATCAACCAAAAAAAATCAGCTTAACCAAGAAAAATTCTCCTCTTACTTCACTTGACCCTCCAGAAACTCTTTTAAAATCGAAGATTAAAAACAAAGAAGCTATTTTCCCCCAAAATTTCTTCAAATTTCAAGAAAATTTCGCGAAAACCCCGAATTCCAGATTTCGAATCAAAGCGAAAAAACTTCCAGATGCGAGTTCTTCAAGTCAGGAGACAGAATCATTAAAAGTAGCTTCATCAAAAAACATTCCTTTTTTAAAGCCTCGTCGATTTTCAAGTAAATCCAGGTATTTAGCCCGAATAAACCCAAAAAAAAGATTAAGTCGTGTTTTACGTTCTTTCAGTTTAGAGCGTTTAAAGACATTTAAAGACTTCCACTTGATTAAATTATTCAATTACTAGTTTTTCCAGTATAACAAACAGTATGAGAAACAAGAGAAACCAATTCATCTTCCCTAAAAACCTCTCCTCGAACCCTTCCAATTTTCATAAAAGGTTCATAAAACTCCACAAAAGTGCGAATTTTAACCAAATCTCCTTCAAAACAATCTTCTAAAATCTCTGTCTTAAGCCTGACACTCACTGAAAACCCTTCAAATCCAGTCTTCGCTAAAAACGCAATTGAAGTGACGCCATCAGCAAGAGCGACAACACAAGCTGGATGAATTATTCTATCCTGACACATTTCACTTGTAACCTTAAGTAAAAAATTATTCTCTTCCTCAACTTCCAAGTTCTCGTAAAAGACTCTATTAAAACTATTCATCTTAACCGAGGCCTTCCTGAACCTTTCAAAGACAGCTTTTGCCATTTCTATATAAACCTTTCACCAGTCTTTAAACCAGCCCGTCTAGCTCAGTTGGTAGAGCGCAAGGCTTTTAACCTTGTGGTCGTGGGTTCGAGCCCCACGGTGGGCGTTTTTCTTAGAAATTTTTCATCCATCTAATAATGGAAAAAGTCTCTTCACAGGAACAAGAAGCAATTGAAGTACTTTTAGAAAAGGCTCGAGAAATCACGGATGATGAGAAATTTCTTCAACAGGATAACTTTTTAAGAGTGCTTCGTGCAAGAGAGTTCAATTTAGATGATGCTTTTTTGATGTGGCAAAAATGGTTCAATTGGAGAGTTGAGTATAGAGCGGATGAGATCAGTGAAGATGAGATGATGCCGCATATTGTGACTGGAAAAGCTTTTTTTCAAGGAGTGGATAAGATGAGAAGGCCTTGTTTGATTGTGAGGTTCAGGTATCATAACCCTGAACAGTTCCCCTTGGAAGAGACGATGAGGTATATGATTTATTTGGTGGAATGTGGAGTCAAGTTAGCCGATCAATTGGGATCTGGACAAATTTGTGTTATTTATGATCGGGGAGGACTTACATCAGCGAATAGAGATAATAAACTTATTGAACTGGTGAAAAAACTTTCTGCTATGTTGCAGGACTTTTATGCTGAAAGACTTGGAGCTGTTTATGTACTGCATGTTAATTGGTTTTATTGGCTTATGTATCAAATTGCTAAACCTTTGCTTAATAAGAAGACCAGGGGGAAAATTAATATTGTTAGGAATGTTCAGGGACTTAAAGAGTTCTTTGATTCGGATCAGTTGTTGGTTGAGTATGAAGGGTCCAATACTTACAATCATCCTTATCCTTAATGAGGCTTTAATATTTTAATATTTTTATCACAAGCTTTTCTTATATATTGTAAATCTTTAGACAATCTAGCAGGAATGAATAACTTGATATTTAGTAAACTATTATATTCAATGTCTAGCAAAATATGAGACTGGAATTTATAAAAATTGATCAAAAACTATAACCAATTCAAGCAAATAGTTTTGATTTCAATCATGTATAAAAAAACATGAGTTTTAGTGATATAATTTAAAAATCAGTAAAATATGGTTTTCATTAAACTTTGATATGAAAATAACATCACTCTGCATCTTGATTTTATACTAGAAAATCTAAAGATATTTTAAAATTTTAATCATATTAATTAAATATAACCTAATGATACCAATAAACTCTCTCATTAAATCCATAATCATCTTAACTTTAATCTTTAAAAAAATCCTTCAGTTTCTAAAACATTCTACCTTTATACAAATAATCTAAATTCATAATAAATCTTCAATAATCCAACAATTTCACCTTTTCATCCCATCAAATCTCTAAACCTTCAAAAATTCCAAAAAAATCATCTTCAACCTTCCCTCCAAATCCCCTCAAAACTCTCCAATCACCCGAAAAATCCACCTAAAACCAAAACTCAATGAAAAACGCCTAAATTCCAAAGTCCATTAACACCTTCCCTGAAATTTCTTCCATTTTTATCAAACCCCAACAATAAATCACTTATAAAACAACCTTCCCCTTCCCAATTCCCCTTTTCCATAAACCCCTTAATAAATGTTCAATAGCGCATACCTTCCCGAGAACTTCGAAGGAAACGACCCTAATTTCAACCCAAGCGATTTCGCAGGGTTCATGCTTCCAGGTTTAGACTCATTCGGCAGCGAGATGTTCCAAAAAGACTTCCAAAGTTTTCCAATAATTCCCGACTTAGAAGGTTTCGACCCTTCGAATTTCATGCAGTACTTCGACCAGGCCCTTCAGAGCATGCCTGAAGAGATGAAACAATGGATGCATATGCCTTTTGACTGTGTCATGCCCACTGCTGAAGGGCTTGACCCTCAACTAATTCAAAATCAGCCAAAGGCGACTTTTAACTACTCCAAGTCGAAAATAGGGACTTTAAGTCAAGAAGAACGAAGACAAAAAGTGCAGAAATTCTTGGAAAAGAGGAAAAGAAGGAACTTTAAAAAGAAAATTTCTTATATGTGTAGAAAAAAAGTCGCTGATCAGAGGGTTAGGGTTAAAGGAAGATTTGTTTCTAAGGTCCAGGCGAGCGCCTTGACTGAGACGAAGATTGAAGAAAACGATTTATAAATAAGTTAGAATGATTAGATCGCTTGACTTGAGTTATTAGGTTATTAGTTTATGAAAACTGGACTTGCCAATAAAACTTATCAACCTCCTAGAACTGCCTTTGGAAGAACTCGCTCTGTTGATAAGTCGGCCAAGGAGGACTTGGCATTCACTGAAAGTTTAAGTCCTTATCCTCAGAATCACGAGATAGGCAGAGAGGTCAATCACCTAGAACACAAACTCGATAAGGCTGAAATTTCTCTCAGAAATTCTTTTCCAAGGGATAAAATATCCAGAGAGCAAGAAATTCGATGTTACTTTGAATTCCTGAATGGAATCGCTGGCGTTGTTAAGAAAAAAGACCAAAAACTCAGCAAGTCTCTCTTCCGAGGACTCATCGCTTTAGAGAAATGTTTGGAAAAAATCGTATCGGGATTCAGAAAAGACTTAAAAAATTTGGTTGTTCATAAACCAAATGTCTCTGATTTTTTTACTCAAACTGAGGAAGAACCTAAAAAGGAAAAGATGGACAATGAATTGCTTCCAGAACTTGAAAATATCAAGAAGTTGGCTGAAGGTTTGAAAAAAATTAAGCTCTCGAGAATTGCGGGGCAGTTGTTTGAATTGTATGAATCTCTCTCGAAAATGCAAACTGATATACCTGAGCCCACCTTAATGCCCGACCGAGAAATAGAAAACACAAGTCCAGACATGATAATGTCAATGCACCTAAACGTGATAAAAAACCACGTCTTTCACATCCTCACCGGTTCCAAGCCAGAACCGTCTGAAAAGCCTGTCGACAAAGAAACCCAATGCGAAACTCCACCAAAGCCTCCAGAACTAAAAATCCTAGAAAAAACAGTTTTCGAAAAAGAAAAAGAACTACTAAAAACCAAAGAACGTGCAGAAAAGTCCTCAATTCAGCATAAAGTCCTTGAAGAAAAAATGAAAAGCATGGAAAAATACTACAAAGAAATAGAAAAAAAGCAAAATGAAACCGAAATCGAATCAGCGAGGTTCAGAGGTCGATTCCAACATTCAGAAGTTGTGATCGTCGCGCAAGAAAAAAGAATTCAATGGTTCGACGGGAAACTTCTGAAAAAGACTGAAAAACTCGTTCAGGCCAAGTTGCGAATTGACGAGTTAAAAAAGATAATTGTCAAAAAACAAAAAGTTATGAATAAGTTGCAAGATGAACTTTTTGACACGAAGATCAGTTGGAAGGTCTGCGAAGAAAAACTTTTTGACATTCAGAAGGCCTGGGAACATAAGACTGGAAGACAGTTTCAACATAAAGAAGTCGATCTTGAGATCATTATTGCAAAACATGCAATTGCTAAAGAAGACCTTTCGGATAAAAATGAAGAAATGATTATCAATGAAAGAGAATCAAGTGTCTCTGAAAATGAACCTCCTGATGCGGAAGAGTTTCAAGAAATCATTAATCAGAAAAATTTTGATTTTCCAGTTTTAGATAAAAAAGATTTCAAGAAAAATAACTTTGAAACATTCTGGGAAAGTAAAAAAGATATGGTTTTGGAAAATAGTAAAAAAGATGTTTTTTTGGAAAATAGTAAAAAAGATCCTGGCATTGAAAACAAAAATCAACAAACTTCTGAAAAGAAAAGAAAAATAACCAAAAAAATCATCGAAAGTTTCGTCAGTGATCCACCAGAATCAAGCCAAGAAAGCGAAGATTCCAGTGAAATCCTTCAAAATCCAAATCTTTCACATAAAAAACCTTTCAAAAAATCATCTAAAAAGGGAAAAATTCTTCGAAAAGGTAAAGAAACTGAAACTGGAGATATTTTTGAAAGCCAGGTCTCTTGGATAGAAGACTCAGAGTCTTTCGAGCCTGACTCAATCCTATCATTCGCTGGAGTCTCTTTAAAAAACCCTGTTCAAAAGTCATACCCAGCCCAAACATCCTTCAACCCTTCTCATTTAAACCAATCCCTTCAAGACCCACTTCAAAGTCCTCCAAAAAAATCCTTTTTCACAAATTCCTCAAATTTTTCACCTTCAAGCGAAAGTAACACAAAAGTTTCTTTAAAGTTCAACTCAGGTCAAGTGTCTTATTCTTTTAAATCAAGAGAAACCAGGTCAAAACCTTTCGAAAGCAAAGTAAAAGAATTACAACATCTGGAAAAAAAACTCACAAAAGATTTCAATAAAAAAGAACAAGAGTTTATTAAAAGTCTCATCAATGATCAACCTGATTTATTCAGTCAATATAAAAACTTGAAGGAAAAATTGGAAAATATTAGAAAAGAACTGAATATTTATGTTTTAAGTACTGGGGTACAATGCTCGTTGATTGAAAATGTACCTGAATTGAAAAAAAATATTCAAGGGCAGTTGGGATTAAGTGATTTTGCGAATTCTGCAAGGAATCCTTTTGAGGAGTTGAGGGAAGAAGATGAAAAAGAATTACTTGCAAGGGTCTTTGAGAATGAAAAAGGAATTTTTGGATTGAGTCTTAAAGATAAGGCGCTTATTGTTAAGTCGGTTAAAGGACATAAAAAAGAACAGTGTAGGGAAATGTGTCCGCATTTGTTGAGGGTGCTGAAAATTAAATGGAGATGTAGAGGGACACTTTACCCTGTTAGGAATATTTTGATGAAATCGGAGGATATCAATGCAAATTAGATAGTTTTTCTGTTGATTATTAAATAATCAAGAGATGTGTATTATTTTGTTTTATGATGGTTTTAAGGAATGTTTTTGAAGATTTTATTTATTCGTTGAGTATTAATCTTCCATGATTCAAAAACCCCCAAAAAAATCCAAAATAATCCCATTTAAATTCCTTCTACCTTCTAATCCAAAATTAAATTAATAAACAATCATATGCTAAGTGCCCGAAGAACAAGTTGGTGGTCTCAAAGTTCTCTATTAGAAGAAAATGAAAGAATCTGTTCAATCGACCCATACGAAATCCTTCGACAAGAAACCCGAATGCACAACACAAAGCACACATTTTTCCCAAGTAGCGAAACTTCAAGAATCCGTCTAAAAATCTTCTCAAAAAAAACAATCAGTCAAGACTCGAAATTAAAATTATTATGGGACTCTTTAATAGTCCTCCTGACAATCTTCATCAGCTTCTCAGTTCCTTTCTCAGTCGCTTTTTTTCACGACTTTTCAACAAGTTTCTATTACTGGACCTCTGCAGTTTTTTCATTCGACATGCTTTTATCATTCAACACTTCTTATTACGAAGAGTCAGAACTGATTGAAACACGTTCAAAAATCGCGATGAATTACTTAAAAACTGACTTTTTTCTTGATTTGATGGCCGCTTTTCCTTTTGAAGGTTTTTTTCCTCAGGTTTTAAATAAAAACATGAGAGGACCAAGATTTTTCGGTTTTTTTTCAGAGTATCTTCGATGTTTGTTACTTTTGAAACTAGTGAAAATTTATAAAATTTCGAAATTTATTTACCAGATTCAACTTCATTATTCTCAGACTTGGGTATTTTCATCAGTGAAGATTTTTCATTATTTTTTGATTGCTGCTCTTCCTGCTCATTGGATGACTTGTTTTTTCAATGTGCTTTACTGTTACTTTTTGGAAAGGGAGTTTTTTTATTGGGAAAATTTAATTGAAAGTGACTTGAGTCGATATTTGAGACTTTTGGAAAGAGTTATTCAAACTATGACTTCTGTTGGATATGGAGACTTTGTTACGAAGACTAGCTTTGAAAGAATGGTTTCTATTGTTTTTATGTCTTTTACTTCAGGACTTTTAGGGTGCTTTGTTGGAGCTATTCATGAAACTATTGAAAAGACTTCTGCTGTTGCTCTTTATTTCAGGAAATTGACTCAGGAGTTCTCGGTTTTTACGAAAAAACATACGATTCCTAGGAAGTTAAAAATGAGAGTACTGCATTATTTGAGGTATCTTAAGTTTTCTTATAATCGGAATTTGTTTAGGGAAGAGGATATTATTGACTTGCTCTCGATTCCTCTTAAGGAACAGGTTTTTCTTTATACAAGGGGGTTTGTACTTATTCATGTTCCTCAGTTGAGAGAACTTAGTAATACTTGTATCAAGGCACTTGGGTATAGTTTGGTTAGGAATTTTTATGCTCCTGGTGATATGATTTTTCGACAAGATGAAGGTAGTCAAGACTTGTATTTTATTACTGAAGGTAGCATCCACATAACCCACGAGAAGTCGAACACAGACTTCGCACGTTTAAAAAAAGACCATTTTTTCGGAGAGATCGGTTTTTTCACCGAAAGACAAAGAACCGCATCAGCAATATCAAAGAACTACAGCGAGGTATACTCTTTGAGCCGTTTCAACTTTGACAAGATCCTTCGAAACATGCCATCAGACTTCGAAAGAATCCAGACATTAGAAAGGAATCTAAAGACTTACGGTTTGTCCTACATGAGGATAATTTGTTATCTATGCAAGTTCGTTGGTCACGTAGCAAAAGACTGCACAGCTTGTTTATGTCAACCTGACATGAAAGACATTTCAGTAAAATATCGAAATAGAAAAGGCAAAAGAGACTTAAGTCGATTTGAGCGACTAGATAAAAGACTTAGCACTCTCAATAACTACTCATTGATTAACACTAAAGGAAAAGCCTTTGAACCGAGAGAGTCTTTTTCTGAGAGAAGATATTTAAGTCAGAAAATTGTTCAATATCGACAGTCACTTGTTAGCTTTCGCTCGGAAAATAACAGAATTTTGTCTTTGATTGATGAAGTCGCGGATAAGAAAAAAGATGGGTCTGATAGTGAGGATTCTGAGAAAAACTTTTATAATTTTTCGTTGACCAGACGAGAAAAGGGATCTATTTCTAGATTTCCTTTCACTTATCAGAGTTTGAGTACTTTTAAATAGATTGAAATAATGTTAATATTTAATTATTACCTAAAAAATTTTAAAGTTTTTATTAAACCTGTTCTTATAAATGGAAAGCCAAATTTTCCCTCTGTTAAAATTACCAGAATTCAAAACGATTCAATTAAACCACAAAAAATTCATATCAAGTCAGATCCTGTACTCATCACCAAGGTCTTTATTCTTAAAAGTCGTAAGCAACATGCGTCGTGACGAGAACTACAAAAAATTTTACATTTCCCGGTCGCCTTACACACAATTTGTGAAAGAATTCTGTAAAACAAAGAAAGTTCCAAACCTTTTAAAGCACGTGAAAGTCGAGTGGAACAATTTAGACGATCAAGGAAAAGAAATGTTTCGAGGTCCTGAAGCCCTGACAGAAACCAAAGCAAAAACAGTGAAAATGAATAAAAAGTGTCGGCCTGCCCGATGTTCTTATAGCATCTACGTGGAACTTAAATGCAAGGAAAAAAGTCGCAGTTATCAAGAACTTGGAAAGAAATGGAAAAGTTCTTTAGATGTCAAGAAAGAACCTTTTAAAATTCTTCATTTACTTGACCAGGAAAGATTTTTATTTGAAAATTTGGTTTTTAGTAGGTTTGAACTTGTTTTAAGACTTTTTGGAGCTTGTGCTGGGAAAAAGTTGTTTAAGAGGAATACTGGATTCTCGGTTTTTAAGGATGAACTGAAAGATTCACTTGTTGAAAGAGGATTTACCAAGGTTAATAATTTGACTCAGATTGGAAGGAAAAGGTACTCGAAACTTGAGAAAGATGAAAGGATTAGGTATAAGGATATCGCTAAAGTTAAAAATCAGGAGATTATTGATACACTTTTTGAAAGAGTTATGAAAAAAGCTAATTTGGATTACAGGGATTTTTGCTTGCAAAATAATGCGAGTGTGAAAGATTTGAATAATTTTGAAGAAGATTTTGATGCTTTTATTGGAATTGAAGATCAGTTTAATTTTTAATGGGTTTGGGATAGGTATTTAGAGGTTTAGTAGAATAAGTGGAAGTTTTAATAGGAGAAGGACTTTTTAGAATATCATTGTTTATAAGAAAGGATAGTAATGTGATGTTTTATGAAGGAAACTAAATCTTTTAGATGTAAGAATTTTTATCTAGTCTTAACTGGAGCTTGAGCTTGAGCTGGAACTCGAACTCGAACTTGAACTTGAACTCTTCTTACCCTTCTTTTTGCTTTTTACTCCAGCACTTCCTGATGATTTACCCTTGACTTCTACCTTGGCTCCTCCAGTTTCAATCTTTGCGCCAGCAGAGCCTTTTCCGCTAAGATCGGCCTTTGCACTAACCTGAGCTTTTCCTCCATTTTCAACTTTGAATCCTCCTGCAATGCCTAGATTTCCTTTAGACCCGGCTCCTGCAGCAAGTTTTACATTTCCTGATGCTTTCTTTTTGTTGTCACTTGAAGAACTGGAAGAGCTAGATGAAGAGCTTGAACTTTTTTTACCTTTGCCTTTATTTTTCACATCCACATTAGCTCCTACATTCAGTTTCGCACCTCCTGCACCTCCTTTCACATCAATTTTACCAGCATCAATCTTCGCCCCTCCTTTTGCATCAACTTTACCACCAGTATCAATTTTAACCCCTCCTTTTGCATCAACTTTACCACCAGCATCAATTTTAACCCCTCCTTTAGCATCAAATTTTCCACCAGCTTTAACATCAAGATTTCCTTTTCCTCCTGCCCCAGCAGAAATTTTTAAATTCCCTTTTTTGCCATTTGAAGAGCTAGATGAAGAGCTAGATGATGAGCTTGATTTTTTCTTACCTGAAGTTTTTCCCGAAATTTTCGCATCAATCTTTGCTCCTTTTGCATCGATTTTTCCACCAGCGTCAATTTTAGCCCCTCCTTTTACATCGATTTTTCCACCAGCGTCAATTTTAGCTCCTCCTTTTGCATCGATTTTTCCACCAGCGTCAATTTTAACTCCTCCTTTTGCATCGATTTTTCCACCAGTTTTAATGTCGAGATTTCCTTTTCCTCCTCCACCAGCTGAAAGTTTTATATTTGCTTTTTTGCCATTTGATGAACTGGATGAAGAGCTGGATGAGGAACTTGATTTTTTCTTACCTTTTCCTGAAAGTTTCGCATCGATTTTTAGGCCTCCTTTCGCATCGGTTTTGGCACCAGTGTCGATTTTTGCACCTCCTTTTGCATCGATTTTTGCACCAGTGTCAATCTTCACACCTCCTTTCGCATCAACTTTTGCTCCACCTTTGATATCAAGGTTTCCTTTCACCCCACCTCCAAGTTTCAAATTTCCTTTCTTCTTGTCTGAAGAACTGGAAGAAGAACTAGAAGAGGAAGAACTTGATTTTTTCTTGCCTGAGGCTTTTCCTGTGACTTTTGCATCGATCTTAGCACCTCCTTTAACATCGATTTTTGCACCTGCATCGATCTTAGCCCCTCCTTTTGCATCGATTTTACCTCCTGCTTTGATGTCAAGGTTCCCCTTGCTACCAGCACCTGCTGAAATCTTTAAATTTCCTTTCTTCTTATTTGATGAGCTTGATGAACTTGATGATGAGCTCGAGTCTTTTTTTCCTGAGGCTTTAATTCCAAGTTTTGGATTAACTTTCCCATCAACTTTTAATCCTCCATCTACTTTGACCCCTCCTTTGGCATCTATCTTCGCATTGGCATCGATTTTTGCTTTTGGAGGTTCAATTTTACCAGCTGGTATCTTGATATTGACCTTCTTTTTAGAGCTGCTTGAAGATGATGAAGAAGATGAACTTGAGCTTTTTTTAGCCTTAGCTTTCATACCTACTTTAGGAGGTTCTACTTTAACTTTTGGAGCTTCAATCTTCGCTTTTTGAGGTTCTATCTTTGGAGAGGCAACTTTTACTGAAGGAACATCAACTTTTACGGCAGGGCCCTTTATATTTAATTTTTTCTTATTGGAGGAGGAAGATGAGCTACTCGATGAAGAACTCGAATTCTTTTTCTTAATATTCACTTTTTGAGGTTCAACCTTAACTTTTGGAGGTTCTGCCTTGGGTACCTCAATTTTAGCTTTAGGAGTCTCAACTTTCACCTTAGGTGGTTCAATTTTCGCTGCTGGCAACTTAATATTAGCCTTTTTCTTCGATGATGAAGAAGAACTACTTGAAGATGATGATTTTTTCTTCTTTTTCAAATCAACTTTACCAGGTTCAACCTTAACTTTCGGCTCGATTTTAACTTGAGGAGTTACCACCTTTGGTCCTGCCAGCTTGATGTTAGCTTTATTTTTCTTTGAAGATGAGCTACTTGATGAAGAACTCGAGCTCTTTTTCTTCATGTTTACCTTCGGAGGTTCTATCTTGGCTTTTGGTGGTTCTGCCTTGGCTACCTCAATTTTTGCTTTTGGAGTCTCAATCTTTGCCTTTGGAGGTTCAATTTTGGCTGCTGGGAATTTAATTTTAGCTTTTTTGCTTGATGAAGAAGAGCTACTTGATGATGAGCTTTTCTTCTTCTTTTTCACATCGATTTTTTGAGGTTCTACTTTAACTTTCGGCTCAACTTTGATTTGAGGAGCTGGCACCTTTGGTGATGGCAACTTGATGTTAGCTTTCTTCTTACTGGATGATGAACTGCTTGATGACGAACTTGAGCTCTTTTTCTTTATGTTAACTTTTGCAGGTTCAACTTTTGCTTTTGGTAATTCTGCCTTAGGCAACTCAACTTTCGCTTTAGGAGTCTCTACTTTTACCTTAGGAGGCTCTATTTTCGCTGCTGGTAGTTTAATATTAGCTTTCTTTTTTGATGTTGAAGAAGAACTGCTAGAAGATGATGAACTTTTCTTCTTTTTCAAGTTAACCTCCACTTTGGCTTTCGGGAGATCAACTTTGGGAGGCTCAATTTTAACTTTTGGAGGTTCAACTTTAGCAGCAGGTAATTTTATATTTGCCTTATTTTTTTTGCTTGATGATGAAGAACTACTTGATGAAGAGCTAGAGCCTTTCTTCAGAACTAATTTAGCATCCATCTTAGCCTTAGGTGGTTCAATTTTTGCCTTAGGCGGTTCAATCTTCGCCTTTGGTGGTTCTATTTTGCCTGCTGGAAGTTTTAAGTTCAACTTTTTTTTCGATGATGAAGAACTACTCGATGACGAGCTCGAACTTTTCTTTTTACCCTTGATCTCAACCTTAGGTGGTTCTATTTTTGCTTTGGGAGGTTCTATTTTCGCCTTTGGTGGCTCTATGACTGGCTTAGGGGGTTCAATTTTAGCTTTTGGAGGTTCAATTTTAACTTTTGGAGGTTCAACTTTGGCTGCAATTTTTATGTTCGATTTCTTTTTAGATGAAGAACTACTAGAAGATGAAGAAGAACTTGAGCTTTTTTTCTTACCTTTGATATCAACCTTAGGTGGTTCTATTTTCGCTTTTGGAAGTTCTACTTTCGCCTTAGGAGGCTCAATCACTGGTTTCGGGGGTTCAATTTTAGCTTTTGGTGGCTCTATTTTCATTTTTGGAGGTTCAACTTTGGCTGCCACTTTTATGTTCGATTTCTTTTTAGATGAAGAACTACTCGACGATGAAGACGAACTTGAGCTTTTTTTCTTACCCTTGATCTCAACCTTAGGTGGTTCTATTTTCGCTTTTGGAAGTTCTACTTTTGCCTTAGGAGGCTCTATGACTGCCTTAGGAGGTTCAATTTTAACTTTAGGAGGTTCAATTTTAGCTTTTGGAGGTTCAATTTTTGCTGCAAGTTTTATGTTCGATTTCTTTTTAGATGAAGAACTACTCGACGATGAAGACGAGCTTGAGCTTTTCTTTTTACCCTTGATCTCAACCTTGGGTGGTTCTATTTTTGCTTTTGGAGGTTCTATTTTCGCCTTTGGTGGCTCTACGACTACCTTAGGGGGTTCAATTTTAGCTTTAGGAGGTTCAATTTTCATTTTTGGAGGTTCAACTTTGGCTGCAATTTTTATGTTCGATTTCTTTTTAGATGAAGAACTACTCGAAGATGAGGAAGAACTTGAGCTTTTTTTCTTACCTTTGATCTCAACCTTAGGTGGTTCTATTTTCGCTTTTGGAAGTTCTACCTTTGCCTTAGGAGGTTCTATGACTGGCTTAGGAGGTTCAATTTTCGCTTTTGGAGGTTCAATTTTGGCTGCTGGCAGTTTAATGTTCGATTTTTTTTTCGATGATGAACTACTCGACGATGAAGACGAGCTTGAGCTTTTTTTCTTGCCTTTGATCTCAACCTTAGGTGTTTCTATTTTCGCTTTAGGAGATTCTAGTTTAACCTTTGGAGGCTCTATTACTACCTTTGGAGGTTCAATTTTAGCTTTTGGAGTTTCAATTTTCGCTTTTGGAGGTTCAATTTTGGCTGCTGGCAGTTTAATGTTTGATTTTTTTTTCGATGAAGAGGAACTACTCGATGAAGAGCTGGAACTGCTTTTCTTACCCTTGATTTTAACACTAGGTGGCTCTATTTTCGCTTTTGGTGGCTCTATTTTCGCTTTTGGCGGCTCTATTTTCGCTTTTGGAGGTTCTATTTTCACATTCGGAGGTTCTATTTTGGCTGCTGGCAGTTTAACGTTCGCTTTTTTTTTCGAAGATGAAGAACTACTCGATGAAGAGCTGGAACTGCTTTTCTTACCCTTGATTTTAACACTAGGTGGCTCTATTTTCGCTTTCGGAGGTTCTATTTTCGCTATTGGAGGTTCTATTTTCGCTTTTGGAAGTTCTATTTTTGCCTTCGGAGGTTCTATTTTGGCTGCTGGCAGTTTGATGTTCGATTTTTTTTTCGATGATGAAGAACTGCTCGAGGATGAACTGGAACTGCTTTTCTTACCTTTGACGCTAACCTTGGATGGCTCTACTTTCACTTTTGGAGGTTCTATTTTCGCCTTAGGTGGCTCAATTTTTGCTTTTGGAGGTTCTATTTTGGCAGCTGGCAGTTTAATATTCGCTTTTTTTTTCGAAGACGAAGAACTGCTCGATGAAGAGCTGGAACTACTTTTCTTACCCTTAATGCTAACACCAGGTAGCTCTATTTTAGCTTTTGGAAGATCTACTTTAGGAGGTTCAATTTTCGCCTTGGGTGGCTCTATTTTTGCTTTTGGAGGTTCTATCTTAACTTGGGGCTGTTCCACTTTTACTTTAGGGGGCTCTATCTTGGGAGCTGGTAGTTTCACTTTTGCTTTTTTGCTAGATGACGAACTAGATGAAGAACTGGAGCTCTTCTTTTTCTTTAAGTCAACCTTCGGAGGCTCAATCTTAACCTTCGGTGGTTCAATTTTGGGAGGTTCTACTTTTGGTTTAGCTACTTCAACTTTTGCACCTGGCAGCTTAACATTTACCTTCTTTTTACTCGAAGATGAACTGCTAGAAGAGCTCGAGTTTTTCTTTTTCTTTATCTCAACTTTAGGTTTGACAAGGTCTACCTTTGGTGATTCGACCTTAACCTTAGGCACTTCAATTTTGGGTTTAGGAGGTTCTACCTTCGCAGCCGGTAACTTAACATTAAGCTTCTTTTTACTAGATGATGATGAGCTGCTTGAAGATGAACTGGACTTTTTTCCCTTTTTAATTTCGACCTTTGGGAGGTCAACTTTTGGTTTGGATACCTCTATTTTAGCAGCAGGAAGTTTGACATTCACTTTCTTTTTACTCGAAGATGAACTACTGCTTGAACTTGAGCTCTTCTTTTTATTCACATTGATTACCGGCTTAGGTAAATCTACTTTTGGTGGTTCAAATTTAGCTTTAGGTGGCTCCACTTTCGCTTTAGGTGGCTCGACCTTAGGTATATTAACTTCAACTTTTGCAGCTGGTAATTTGATATTTGCTTTCTTTTTGCTGGAAGAACTACTTGATGAACTGGAAGAAGAGCTTGAGCTCTTTTTCTTATTGATTTCAATTTTGGCTTTTGGTAGTTCTACCTTGGCTTTCGGTGGTTCTACCTTAGCTTTAGGTGGCTCGATCTTTACCTTAGGAGGTTCTACCTTCGGAACTGGTAGTTTAACGTTTAATTTCTTTTTGCTTGATGAAGAACTGCTAGATGAGGAGCTTTCCTTTTTCTTGAGTTCTAATTTTGGAGGTTCAACTTTCACTTTAGGAGCTTCTATCTTGGCTTTTGGAGTCGGTATTTTAACATTGATTTTCTTTTTACTTGAAGATGAATTACTCGAGGAACTTGAGCCTTTCTTTACTTTAAGATCAATTTTAGGTGGTACAACTTTTGCATTAGGTAATTTCGCTTTCTTTTTACTCGATGAGCTGCTGGATGAATTTGAAGATTTTTTAACTTTTACGCCAAGGCCTACCTTGGGTGTTTCAACTTTTACCTTTGGAGGCTCAACTTTAGCATTAGGTAACTTAATGTTTGCTTTCTTCTTACTTGAAGAGCTAGAAGAGGAACTTGATTTCTTATTGATGTTAATATTTACTTTTGGCGTTTCTACCTTGGCTTTAGGAATTTCGGGTTTGGACACTTCTACTTTAACTTTAGGAGGGTCAACTTTAGCATTTATTTTTGCTTTCTTTTTGCTAGATGATGATGAACTCGATGAAGATTTAGATTTCTTCTTGATTTTCACTTCTAACTTGGCATTAGGAGCCTCTATCTTAGCAGCTGGTAACTTAATGTTTGCCTTGCCCTTTTTCTTACTAGAAGACGAACTGCTTGATGAGCTTGACTTTTTCCCAGGTTTAATATTAACCTTAGGGCCATCTAGTTTTGCTGAGATTTTGATATTCTTCTTCTTTTTACTGGATGAGGAGCTCGATGATGAAGTTTTTTTCCTTCCTAGACCGATTTTAGCAGGTTCTACTTTGACTTTAGGTGCATCTACTTTAACTGATGGTAATCCAATTTTTGCTTTCTTTTTCGATGATGATGAGCTGGACGAAGAACTCGATTTCTTGGCACCTTTGATCTCCACTTTAGGGGCTTTAATATCAACTTTACCCTTCGACACAGATATTTTGCCTTTACCCTTCTTTTTCGATGAAGATGAACTTGATGAAGAACTTTTTTTCTTTCCAATAGAAACATAAGGAGCTCCGGGAGTTGTGATTGTTACAGATGCCTTCTTTTTATTAGAGCTGCTTGAGCCTGATTTCTTTTTCTTTAGGTTGATATTTAAATCAGCTTTTGGACTACTGGCTTTGATTTGAACTTTACTCTTCTTTTTTGATGAACTCGAAGAACTGGAAGAGCTAGATGATTTTTTCCCAATTTTGATTTCTCCCTTGACAACAGGAATATCGATTTTTCCTTTATGCTTTTTCTTATGTTTTTTCTTCGAACTTGAACTAGAGCTCGAGCTTTTGCTTTTCATTTTCAAACTAAGACTGCCTCCAGCCTCAACCTTATGCTTCTTCTTGTGATGATGTTCAGTGACAACAGGAACATTCAAACTAAGATCGATCTTTTTCTTAATGGCAGGTTTTGATGCTTGCAAAGGTTTAATTGTTATTTCGGCAGACCTGTAACCATCCCCTTTGGTAGTCTTGTCTTTTTTCTTGAAGGAAAAGCTGATCGTGTTTGCGTCTTTTTTAGGCTTGATGAAGATTTTAGGGAAAGAGAAAAATATTATTTCGTCTTTATTGTAAGAAGGGGGGTAGTTCTCTTTTAGTTCGGAGTCAAGCTTTCCGTCGTTTTTTAGAACTTCCATCTTGTTGAAGTCAAAGACGTAAATATCGACGTTGTGTCCTCCGTTTTCTAAGAGACCTCCAGTGACAACACTATGAACACTCCCAGCAGCACATACAGGGTTAACCAGCTTGACCGGTAAATTAAAACTTTCCTGACGAAAGTCAAACTTTCCATCTTTAAGTCCAATCGAGAAGACTTTATTGGTAGGTTTATAATCAGTACCTTCCAAGCACTTGCCTCCAACAAGATAAGCCCGATCTTCAAACAAAAAGACTCCAGGCGAGACAATATCCTTAAGAGAGAACTTCTGTTCATCCGCTAAAATCTCTTCATGTTCTTCTTTATCAGTGATATTTCTATTCAAAACTTTTTCAAGTCCAGCCTTCGGGTCTTTATCATGACTGAAGCTTTCCCACTGCTTATTGTCGATGCTGTACCTTAAAATCGGAGCCCCTTCAAAAGAGTGAATCGCGTCAACAGACTCTGCCTCGACAGTGCCTCCGACGTAATAATAAAACCCATTATGCTCAAAAACATGTCCTTCCTTTGTCGGCTTCGGAACTGGCGCAAGCTCGTCAGCTGCTCGGTCTGAAGGGCGAATGACGAACACTCGCGTTGTCAGAGACCCGGAAGAATCAGTTCCTCCAATCAAGATGATCGCTCCTGAACTCGTCAGTCCTGTACCTGAGTCAGGGTAAGCCTTCAGCTTACCTTTTAGCTTTATCTTCGTCACCTTGTCTGGAGAGATTAGGAATAAATCTTTTTTCGAACGGCAGAAATACGAACACTCTGGAATGCTTACTTTCTTTTGAGCCTGCTCTGGGGTGTGAGTTGATTTAACTGTACAGCCTCCCATTATTATAACGATCAATTTGCACCATGTTTTAATTTGAATTAGAAGCTGGACTTTGGGAATATCTTAAGGGTAGGGTATCAGGCAAGTAGATGTGACTCAGTGTGAATGAGTTTCTTAAAATCAGAAAAGTTCGAGTTGATTTAGATATAATTTGATTAAATGGGGATTAATATATTTGGATAAACTATTAAAACTCTTAACTCTAATTATAGCAGTTTGAGAATTTTGGATGTCTTGGTATGAAGATCGATATGAGTCCTTAAGAGTTTAAATTTCTTAAAAGAGAAGTGATCTTTTGGAATAATAATCTTAAAATTTTTAAATATTAGAAATACTTAACCCTAATATATTTATATCTAAAAATTTTTAAGAGGTTGACTAAATTATGATTAATCAGACTGTATAATTGTTTTCTTTACAGAAGATGAATAGTTTTATCCAAGATAAAACATTCTAAGTAGGTAAATTAATTAGTGAAAAGTAGTGAGAGGTTATTTGTATAATAATCTAGCTAGTTCTATTACTTTTAATACTTGTTGACATTTAGTTGTATTCTTATTTCAACTCAAGTTCCTTCATTATTGAAACTGTATTGGTTTGGTCTTTGCGTTAAATGGTTAAGTTAGAAACTAGCAGGAAAGGTATCATGCAAAGTTTCAAAATTATAGGAATACAAAATTATCAAGCAACTTCGAAATAACCTGAAAAGGTTCTACTGAATTCATTATTTCCAAATGATTATAGGGTCAACCTTCTGATTACTAGTTCACAGCCACTGTTAGTTAATCAAGTCAAATTCAAATACTAAGAGCATGATCTTTTTCTATTTACTTCCTGATCCAATTATTAATGTACTCATAATTCACCTGAAGTTTAGGTGGGTGATGGACAATCTGCATATTGACTGAAGATAAGAACAACACATAAGTTCGCTTACTATTTTTATACATATCTAGTTTTAATCCTTATTTATCTATCGGGTGCCTGCTGACCTACTCGGAGATATCAAGAGAATTATTAATTTCAAGAATATCTTTTAAATAAATTGTTGAAAGAAGTTATATTTCAATTTTCTTTCACTCGTAAATACTTTGATGTCTTGCATGATTCGTATAATTACTTAAAAGCATTTTTCTCTACATGAAGGCAGATATTTCACGAAAACTTCATTATTTCAGACTATGTAAATAGAAATTATTAAGATTCATAATGATTCTGATAGTTTAAATACTAAATTAAGAAAGAATCTAGATAAAATGAAATCTTGCTTTAAAAAAATATTGGAATGAGAATCTTTCTACCACTCCTCTGAGCATCAAGAAGTTAGCATAAGGACTCTTCAGACAATTTATGCTAAATTATTTTAGCTGTAGTTACTCTTGAATGGTTTGTTCTTACTTTACAAACTATCTGGTCTAGAACAATTGTATATGAGTTTTCTGTAAATTTTCTAAAATATTTTATGCTGCTAGCGATAATTTAAGTGTAAATTTGAACCAAACATTTGAAATAATAGAAAGTTTTACTGTAATTAGAAGTCACACATATGAAAATATCATTAACTTTGGACTTTTGTTAAATATTTTGATCATATTCCATTAAAGTAAGAAATTGAATGATTCTTCTCTAAATACTATGATTTCATCAACTATTATTAAAAAACTTTTGATGGATAAAGTTACGAATAGAAATAAGTTCTTACAAGGAAAGTTGTTTAAGATTTATTTAAGAATTTTAGGATTTAATTAGAGAATCTCAACCTTGATGATGGAAAAATGTTGTCTAGGGGAATTATATTATGGTAATTACTATATTCTGCGTAAAGAATTGTAAAGATAATGGAAAAGAGTGTCTTTATTAGAATAGGAGAAATAATTAAGATCGATCTTGATTTTGATGCTGGCCAATTCGCTAAATTAAAACTTTTTGTGCCTTGAAAATGATTATTTCTAATGGCCTAAGATTTAATATACATGAAATTTTAAGACTGTGCCTAGAAAAATCTTTTTGGTTAAGTTGTAGAAAGTTTATTGAAAATATGAGGTTTACTTCAGTTTGATATTACCTGAACTCACATCATATTCATTTTTATGGTTAGTTATAACATCATAAGATTTTTGTGAATATTCAGAGTTTTTAGTTGTTCAATACTGAGGATTTAGTTTATAAATGCATTCTCTTAATTACTTTTATGTGCTTCTATTATGACTCAAACATCTTAAATACTTTCAAACAATTAAATCTACTGGTATAAAATTAAAAATTGATTATATTATACAATGAAGTTCATTGTAGTTTGGATCGAAAACTTAAATGCAACTATGTTTTTTGCTTAAGAGGATGCTTTAGGAAATTCTAATATAAAAGAATCATTATTAAATTGTTATTCTAAATAAGTTACTCTTAGTTAAGAAACCCATATCTAAACTTAAGTGATGATAAAATCGCACTTTCAACACTCAAACAATATTCTCGTTTTTTATTCATGTAATATTTTAGTCCTTTCAAACTTTCTAATTTCATTTCGTTCTCTTTCTTCTTAATATTCATTATAATAAAACCTGAACTCGTATCTTTCAAAAGAATATAATCCTCAGATCTGCACCAAAACAATTGAAAACTAAAAACCTTACTGATTTTTCTGATACTTCTAAAGTTAATTGAAACATACACCTCATTAACCCAATCCACAAAAACAAAAATTTTCTCTCGAAACTTTCCAACCTCTATTCTTTGATTATGAGTCAATAAAATCTTTGAATTTCTTAAATCTTGAACAAATGTTTTATTTTCATTCGAATAACTTATCGCTTCCCAATTTTTCGTTGCTCTTACAAATACAATTGGACAAACTCCAAAGAAATACTTTTTCTTAATTTCCAAAAAAG